>PVJC01002310.1:0-80796 GCA_004026665.1 Murina feae | reverse complement strand
GCCTCAGATGCGGCTGGGGGCAGGTCCCCAGTGGCCACACACACACACACACACACACACACACACAAAAGGCGCCTGGCAGACTGGGGCCATCATAGGACATCCACTGAGGGGTCCCAGACTGTGAGAGGGCACAGGCCGGGCTGAGGGACTCCCTGCACCCCGAGTGCACAAATTTTTGTGCACCGGGCCCCTAGTATTAAATAATTGGCACACAAAATTACACATTTGGTAAGATTTCAGCTGTGTAAAGTTCTCATAAGGTTTGAAGAAAATATGCTGAAATATTAAAAAAAATATTTTATTGATTTTGTACAGAGAGGAAGGGAGAGGGGTAGACAGTTAGACATGCCCTTGACCAGAATTGAACCTGGGACCTTTCAGTCCGCAGGCTGATGCTCTATCCACCAAGCCAAACCGGTCAGGGCTGAAATATTTTTTAAAAAAGTTAATCACATCAGGGTGGAATTATGGTGATACCCTTGCCCTCTGGGGCCTACCAATTTTCTATCCTAAAATGCATTATCATGTTTTACAATCATTTAAAAAGTAAAGTTAATGCCACCCGTTTTACTGACATTCTTGTTTTAATATATTTTTAAAAATATATATTTTATTGATTTTTTACAGAGAGAAAGGGAGAGGGACAGAGAGTTAGAAACATCGATGAGAGAGAAACATCGATCAGCTGCCTCCTGCACACTCCCCACTGGGGATGTGCCTGAAGCCAAGGTACATGCCCTTGACTGGAATCGAACCTGGGACCCTTGAATCTCAAGACCGATGCTCTATCCACTGAGCCAAACGGTCAGGGCTTGTTTTAATATTTTATCCCAAGTCCTGAGGTCATTTCTTAGCCCCTTTTTTTTTTTTATTGGTTGCTATAGTTTTTGACCACCCATTCTTTCTTAACACATACTTAACTTCTATGGATTTGTACGTTTCTCGTTTTTTCCCATCTTGCATTTCCCTCTCTGCCCGCCCCCCTCCAAATCTGTGTTTTTAAAAAATGTATTTTTATTTATTTCAGAGAAGAAGGGAAAGAGGGAAGGATAGAAACATCAATGATGAGAGAGAATCATTGATCAGCTGCCTCCTGCATGCCCCACACTGGGGATCAAGCCTGCAACCCAGGCATGTGCCCTGATCAGGCATTGAACCATGACCTCCTGATTCATAAGTTGACACTCAACCACTGAGCCACACCAAATTTATGTTTAAAGCTCTGCCCTTAGTTCTTACCTTTCTCTGGGACCACTCTGTTCACAGGCTAAAATATCTCAAGTGTGTAATCTGTGACCTTGACAGTACACCCAATTCCTGAATCATGACACTTGGCCTCTCCAAGGTACATTGGGGGACAAGGTGCTGTTCCATAACATGCTTGTGCCCTGGCCCTTCCACATTATATCATTTCAAAGATGATGTGAGAAGGGGGGGGGAAGGAGGTGAGACTGGGTCTTATCTGAGCCTGTGTCCTCATTTGTAAAATTTAACCTAAGGTTATTATGAAGCTTTGAAGAGTTAAAATTCATCAAGTGCCCAGTGTGGCACCCGCTTGCAAAAGTCTCTTTCCCTTCTTCTCTCCCTTCTCCCGTTTCTACCATCTGCCTGAATACAAGAATGACGATCTTGGGGCATAGTGTCTACGTGCTTATTACATACATCCATTAAAAATCCAGTTAATCTATTTTGGTTGCCATCAAAGCAAAGGATTGCCATCAAAAATATCTATTTATGCAAACAGAATGGAGTACGTTATTGATCTGCCAATTATTTTGGTCTAGTTTCATCGTTTGGGAGTTTTTTTCTGTAGTTAACAGATTATCAGTGAAGGAACAAGTAAATGTATTATGCAGGATTAAAACAATAGCAAAAGGGATTACTGAAATCACTTAGCATCATTTTAATTGCTTTCCTAATGCCTGTTTTATCTACCTTTCTACCATTTATGAGGTTGAGGACTGTGGAGTCCTGGGACTCTGACTCAGCAAAATATGCTAGACTATTGAATATAATTATGATGTCCCTTGGCATTAAATTGAAAGACAGTGTGGAATAGTGGAGAGTTTTTTGGGCTTGGAATCAAAATAGTGGGATTTGCATTCAGACTTTAAAGAATGGGGAAGAATTCCTATTTCATAGGGTTTATGTGATCAGTTAGCATCTATAAAATCACTTTTTAAGAAAATACTAGGAGTTTAAGTCATTATTATTTCTTACACTAACATACAAATCATCCAGAAATGTCTATATCACTTACTTGATGTCATTAAATATTTACTTTGTTTTCTACTATGCCTGCCCTTTAAGCAATAGCAACTAAGAAAAAGAGATAAGTATCTTAAAAAAAATTTAGCAGCCACAGAGTTTCAGCTACTATATCTCTTGTCACTTAGCTAATACACGGCTTAGAATGGATGCTCAGCAAATGTTTATTGAATGAGTAATGAATGAAATAGATTTATCCTACTTTTGTGATAGAAATAAAGTCATGGTGACTTTTTAACACAGAGACAGACAAAATTCAATGACCATTCTTAACAAGGAACAATGAAGCTCTGATCAGCTTGGTCTGAACATTGTGTACAATATATGCTATTAGGTTTCAGGTTGGCTCTTCACTATTAGTTTAAACTAATCTGTTATTTTTTAATTAAAGAACTTTAACATTTGCTGAGTACTTTGTAGTTCATGAAGCAACTTTCATTTCAATGCGTCCTTTAACATTATAGAGTTGTACTAACCCTTCATTATAGATGAGGAAATAAAATTTAAAGAAATTAAGTAACTGTTTAAAGTTAACATGGAAGGTAAGAAGCAGAATCTAGCTATGAAGTTACCGGGTCAAGCCCAGGTTACCGTGACCTTGGACTCCTGCCATGCTTTTGCTAATGGGGCACTGAATGTTTAGCCTAAGTTTCCCCAGGTCCGAAGATGAGACACAGGGAAAGCAATTTTGTTTTGGAGGTGTGGAGGGGAAAGCTGGCTTTTCTACAACTGCTTGCTGAGCCATCTGCTCTCTCTTCCTCTTCAGAAATGATGCATTTGTTACTGTGGGCTGCTTTTGCCGAATACTTGGATTATGTCATTTTCCCTGTATGTCACATGGGGGGCATTTGGTGACATGCAACTCAGCCTACGTTGTTTCCTTACGTAGTGTGATAGGCACACACACATTTGCTTTCATTTCAATGCCTGAACAATTTTAATGCCATTTAGACAAGTCACATGTCTGTGCAACAAGAGCTTTCACATTCCAACTTCCCTTTTTGTGTAATGCTAATAGAAATTGGAGGAAGAAAATCAAACACGCACATACACGCAACAAAAACAAACCAAAGGAACCTATTGGTTAGGTAGGACACTGGTCAACCACGTCACGAAGTTTTATATCAGTAGCAATAATTGCATGTGTGTGTGTGTGGGGGGGGGGAGGGTTGTCAGTTATTTTACAATTTAGTATCTAAACCTACTCATGTTTAGTAATAATTATCAACAGTGATGATTCTGGAACAATCTGTAAATGAACCATTGGTAGTAAGGCTTATGTATGGGTGGATGGATTAATTTCACCACTTTAGGAATATTTGGTAAGATGACGAAGGACCAACAGACTTGGGTTAGCCCTACTACTAATTTGCTTTATGACCTGTGGAAGTAATGTCACTTTTTTAGGCTGCAGATGTTCCATTTATAAAATGATGAGTGCAAAAATTTCTTATAATTCGAACTCTGAGGCTCTATGATCCATTGACTTCGTCTTGTGAAGAAATAGGGCTTGTGACATGCATAGGGAATATTTCCAGGGAACAGGTAAATGGCTTGAAACATTCTCTTTTCCTCTGTGATTAAAGAGAAGAAGTATTCGAGGGTTGTCAGGCTGGGAAGATATCTCCAAGCACAGAGTATGAAATTTGCTGTTCAGATATAAAGCCTATATGAGGGAACATGTTGGCAACAATGGACTGGAAAAATCCTATTTCTGAGAATGTGCTCAATACTTTCATGGTTTAATAGGATATTCATAATCCCTAAAAACTTGATCGCTGGTAGCTTATCTCAGATTGTATTTATTAATTGATTATTTCTTTATTTTTTAGATATTTAGTGAGTACTTACTATGTGTCAACTACTGTACTAGATGCTGGGGATTTGAGGGTGAATGTAATTAATTATCTGACCTCAAGGGAGAAACTGTGTGGAGAAGGATTTGTGGGAACTCTCTGTACTTTCTGGGAAATTTTTCTATAAATCTAAAGCTGCTCTTAAAAAGTCTAAAAAGGACACAGGTACCAGCTAGAATAGACTCCCATTCTAAGACAATTTGAGCATCAAAATAATGACTTTGATTATAATCCCTTGAACAGAATAGAAATCCATGAGCCCATACTAGTTAAATCAATAAGTGAATAAATAAGTGCACAGGTGGAGATAAAAAATATCTCCCTTTAGTGTGCCACGTAAGAAACATAGAAAGAAATACATAATTAAAAGATCACTATTTGGCAGTTATCAAAGAGAAGGGAAATGGAAACACATGCGTACTACCGATTGGAATTTGTCCTTGTCAGCTATTCTGAAAAGCAATATAACAGTGTTTAGTGTGCGTATGTCTGATGGCTCAGCAATCTTACTTTCAGATATAAATTCCTATAAAGATAAAAAGGAATGATGATTAAGTGAGGGTTAGAATGTTGAAGGTAAGCATGGCTTTCTTTCTGCAGAGAATGGTCAAAGAGATCTACTGGATAGATATCATGGAATATTATATGGTAGTAAAAATCAGTAAACTTTAGTATATGCAGCATAGATTTAGATTTTTACACACATGTGCACACATGCACACACACATGATACCTAACGTTGAATGAGAAACTGCAAAACTGTTTTCCAAAGTGTTTGGACCATTTTATATTCCAATCAGCTGGATACATGAGAGTTCTAGTTCCTCCACATACTCACCAATACTTGATATGGTCAGTTTATTTAATTTATTTAATCTATCATTCTAATAGGTAAGGAATAGTATTTCACTGTGGTTTTGATGAGGATTTCGCTGATGACTAACTATGTTGAGCACCTTTTTGTGTCCTTATTTTTACTCCATTTTCTTTAATTGTTCAAATCTTTGTCCACTTTAAAAGTTAGGTTGTTTATATTCTTATTAGTAAATTTTGAATATTCTTTATATATTCTAGATTCAAGTCCTTTATCACATATTGTATCTACATAAATATGTGTATTTATTAATCCTAAGTATACTTGTATTTATGTACTTATATTTCAGTATACTTATGTTTCTGTTTTAAATAGAAGTACTTTGTAAATATATTTTTTTCTAGTCTCTGATTTATCTTTTCATTCTTTTAAGAATGTCTATTAAAGAAGTTTTAAATTTTGATAAAGTCTAATTATAATTTTTCTTGTATGAATTGTGCTTTCATTGTCCTCTATAAGACATTTCACCTAACCCAAGATCATAAAGATATTTTCTAATCTTTTCTTCTCTAAATTTTATAATTTTAAGTTTTATATTTATGTTTATGATCAATTTTGAGTTAATTTTGTATATAATGCAAAGTATGGATAGCAGATCATTTAAAATATATAGATATGTAATTGTTTTAGCACCATTGGTTGAAAAATGATCCTTGCTCCAGTGAATTGCCTTTGTATCTAATTTTTTTTTAAAAATGAGTTGTCCTTATATGTATGGGCTCATTTCTGGACTTTCTATTCTGTTCCATTGATCTAGTTCTATCATTTCATCAGTAACACAGTGTTTTGATTGCTGTCATTTTTATAATTAATCTTTAAATTAAGCAGTGTTAATCCTCAAACTTTTTTTCTGCTTTTCAAATTTGCTTTGGCTACTCGAGGTTCTTTGGATTTTTATATGAGTTTTAGAATTGGGTTTTCAATATCTGGAAAAAACATACTAGATTTTTTTACTTGGATTATGTGAAATCTACACATCAATTTGGGAAAAGTTGACATCTTAATAATATTGTGTCTCCCAACCTTTGAACAAGGTAAACCTCTCCATTTACTTAGGTTATCTGTAATTTATCTTAGCAATGTTTTGCACATTTCCCCCCCCCCTATTTATCACTAAGTAAGAAATTTATTTACTTTGATAGTAAAATCCACCTATCTATATAAAACCCTAATATGCAAATCTACTGAATGGTGGAAGGACCAACAGAATGACTGGTTGCTATGACATACACTGACTACCAGGGGGCAGACACTCAATGTAGGAGCTGACCCCAGCCTGCAGGCCGTGACCGATGGCAGTGGCAGAGGGTGGGGCCGGTGAGTGGGCTGCCCAGGCCAGTGAAGGCAGGTGTGAGTGAGGGCCCCAATCACTCTGCCAGTCACCCCACAGATTGACCCTGACCCCTGGCCAGGCCTATGGACTCTACCCGTGCATGAATTTTGTACACTGGGCCTCTAGTCTATCTATATAATAAAAGCCTAAGCAACCATTATGGAGGAACAACCAGAATGAACAGTTGCTATGATATGCACTCATCACCAGGGGGCAGATGCTCAAGACAGCAGCTGCCCCCTGGTGGTCAGTGCACTCCCACAGGGGGAGCACTGCTCAGCCAGAAGCCGGGCTCACGGCTGGCGAGCACAGCAGTAGTGGCGGGAGCCTCTCCCACCTCCACAGCAGCACTGAGGAGCAGAGAGCTGAGTGAGAGGTAAGGAGCAGCAAGCAGGCAGGTGGTAAGGAGCTAGGGGTCCCTTCCCTCAGTGCATGAATTTCATGCACCAGGCCCCTAGTATATATATATTTACCTCATGATTTGTACACTTTGGATCTTATTTAAGAAAGCTTTTTATATCCCTAGGTCATAAGGCATTCTTATATTTTATTCTATTAGCTTTATAGTTTTACCTTATATATAAAGGTCTTTAATTCATCTTGAGTTCACTTTTGTATATGGTATAAGGCAGAGGTCCAACTTAATTTCTATTCAAGTGAGCCAATCTTTCAAATACAATCTAGAAAATTATTTCTCCATTGTTTTACAATGTATCTTTATCATATACTAGAGGCCCGATGCACGAAATTTGTGCAAGAGTAGGTTGTCCCTCCCCTGGCTGCTGGCACTGGCTTCTCTCTGGCACCCAGGACCCAGGCTTCCCTCTCAGCCCTGGCTTCATCCGGAAGGTCATCCAGAAGGATGTCTGGTCTAATTAGCTTATTATACTTTTATTATTATAGATAAAACTTTCATATATACATGAATTTATTTTTGAGTTTTTCATTTGATTCCATTGACCTATTTGACCTTCACTATACTATTTTAACCATAGCTAGAAGAAATCACTCCCTCCTTTATCTTTTTCAAACTTTTCTAAGCTACTTGGGGACTTTTATAATTCCACCTAAAATTTGGATTATTTGTTTGAATGTTTTTTAAAAAGTTGAAGTTGTCTTTGTGATTCCATGAACTTTGTAGATTAAATGCGAAGAATTGACTAAGCTAATCATCTCTCCATGAACCTGATGTAGCATTCCATGTACTTAAACCTTTGATGTCTTTTATTGGGGTTTCCCTTTGCTCTTTGTTAGGTAACTTTGGGCTTTCTTGTTGCAACTATATTATTTTATAATACAGTTTCTCAGTGGTGTTGGAATGCTATTGTTTTTTGTCATATTGTCTTATTTTTAACAACCTTGCTGAGTTCTTTTTTTAGTGCTATTTACCTATTTCATTTCATTGTGGTCAGATAACACACTTTATTTCCTCAATCTTTTACATTTGTGACTTTTTGTGGCCTCATATATGGTCTCTTTTGAAAAATGTTCGATATGTACTTGAGAAGAATGTAAATGCTGCCGTTCTTGGGTGGAGCATTCTGTTATGTTGATTGATAGTGTTCTTCAAATTTTCTCTTTCTTTATTTTTATCTTATGTCTGGTTGTTATATCGATTATTGAAATTGAGGTACTGAATCCTCCAACAAATATTGTTAAAATATCTTTACTTCCTTTCCTAAGGGTTTGTTGTTGTTTTTGGTTGTTGCTGTTTGCTACTTTAGTGACGTTCCTGAACTAAGTCTGTATTCTGTTACGTTTGGCCATTGAAGTCTTTGCTTAGCTAGTTTAATGATCAGCTAATTTTTGGACAAATATTTCCTTAAATATTCTGCCAATAATTTTTTAAGCCTTTGCTGAAAGACTCTGTTTAAGTATTGGCCATACCTTCAACACTCAGAAAAGCAGCTAACTACTTTGCCTTAGCCTTCACCTCCTGTAAGCACAGAGCCTCAATTTCAGAGGTGATAAGTTAGAACTCTCTTAGACCTTAGGTCTTTCCTGGGCACATATACATGGCTTTCTGGATTTCAGAAGTATGTTGGAGCTTATCAAAGCCCCTTATACATACCTCATTCACCAGATTTTACTTTTATGTGTTTAAGGTTAGCTTCTTGTTGGCTCCAAGTCTTTAAAAAGGAAAAATACACACACACACTAGAAGCCCATTGCAGGAAGATTCCTGCAAGAATAGAGCTTCCTGAGCCACAGTCTCTGCTGCCTCGCTTCCTCCCATCTCCTCCTGTCTCTGCTGCCTTGCTTTCTCCCATTTCTGCTGCCTCGGCTCCCTTCCTTCTCTGCCACTTGGCTCCCTTCTGCAGCACTTGGCTTCCTTCTAGGCTGTCTTCAGTCTTTGCTCTGCACCTGTATATACAAATTAACCACCATCTTGGCTATGTTAATTTGCATATAGCCGCTCTGATTGGCTGTTGGGTGTGGCTTGGCTGGTGGGCATGGCTTAGGTGTCTCAGAGTGATGGTTAATTTGCAGTTACTCTTTTATTAGAATGAATATATATATATATAGTATATTTTTATTGATTTCAGAGAGGAAGGAAGAAGGAGAGAGATACAAACATCAATGATGAGAGAGTATCATTGATCAGCTGCCTTCAGCACGCCCCACTCTGGCAATCAAGCCCACAACCTGGGCATGTGCCCCAACCTGGAATCAAACACTAACCTCCTGGTTCATAAGTTGATGTTCAACCACTGGGCCATGCTGTCTGGGCATGCCCCAACTCCTTTCAGCACTACTATTAACTAGTAAACAGTGCCAGTGGGCATTTACATTATGTTTCTGTTGTTAATGAGAACATACCTTTTTTTCCCCCAGTTACGTAGAATGCTAGCTCATGGTTTTAAGTAGATATTCCTTTGTATTGAATATTTTTCCACAGTAATTAATAACATTTTTGTGAAGGTAAAATGAAATATCATTGTATTCCTACATTTTTTTTTCTGTTTAAAACTTATAAATAAGTTCTGATGTTTCTTGAAAACCCATTGGGCACATATTAAACATGACTTTTATGTATACTATTAATGTGGTATATTGTTTTGATAATTTTTATTGTATTGAATATTTCTTAAATTAATGTGCCAAATACCACTTGTGGTGTATTTAGTTTTTAGTAAATGGCTGAATTCTGTCTGCTAATAATTTTGTTTAACACTTTTATATGGATATTATTTTTTGTATTATCATTATTATGTTTTATCACCAAGATCATAGTTTACTTATAGTTTTAACATGAAAATGGTTTATGATAGCCCTGGCTGGTGTGGCTCAGTTGGTTGGCACAACATCCTATGCATCAGAAGGTTGTGGGTTCAATTCCTGGTCAGGGTGCACCCCTAGGTTGCCGGTTTGATCCCCAGTCAGGGCACATACAGAATCAATGTTTCTCTCTCACATAGATTTTTTCCTCCTACTCTCTCTCCCTTTCTCCCTCTCTAAAATAAAAAAAAAGCTTATGATACATTGATATTATTCCTTATTATTTAAGCTACTTTATTGATAGATTTATATAATCCCTCTCCTTTCTTTGATATTGTCTCCAATTTGTTTTTATCATATTTTGTAAAAAGAAATTATTCTTTAGATGAAATTCATTTTTACACAACTGTCTATTCACTCATTTTATTTTGTATTTTGATTACTAATATGTATTCTTTCTCATTTCAATTTAATTTATTTGCATTTTCCTCCAGGTTAAATTTTTGCTATTGGTATGTCTGTTTTTAGTAAGTTGGTTCATGGTTTCATTTTTCACTTACATGTCTGTTCAATTTTTATATATTCTTATTTAATTTTATTTTTCCCCTTTCTGATTTTTGTTTGGGTTTTCTTTTTATCATCTAAAATATTCAGCTGATATTCTTTAAATTTTTTAAAAATGAGATGAATAACATTGTGACTTTTTTCTCTAATAGTTACTTTTGCTACATTCAGCAGACACATTGCGTTTTCAAGGACATCATTTTCTATATTGTCTGCTATTGTATTCTATAAATTTTTTTTTTCAATTAACAGGTTATGTTCAATATTATTTTGTATTAGTTTCAGGTATTTAGCATAGTGGTTAGACAATCATATACTTTAAATCATATACTTTAAAATATCCCTCCAACATTTCTGGTACCCATGCACCATACATAGTTATTACAATATTATCTCCTATAATTCCTATGCTGTACTTTGCATCCCGTGACTGTTTTATAACTACCAATCTGTACTTCTCAATTCCTTCGCCTTATGCACAGTCCCCTAACACCCTCCCCTCTGGCAGTCATTAGTCTGTTCCTTGTACCTATGGGTCTGTTTCTGTTTTGTTTGTTTATGTTGTTCTTCTGACTCCACATATAAGTGAAATCATGGTGTTTGTCTTTCTCTGAATTCACTTAGCACAATACCCTCTAGGTTCAGCCATGCTATTGTATTCTTAATTATTATTCTGTACATTTTGTAGGACATTTTTAATATTCAAAAGTCTTGTTCACATTCTTATTATTTTTATAATAACAATTTTTATGACTTGCTCTATATACAAGTTTGTCAGAGCTCCTAACATTTGTATGAGTTGGGGGGTAGGAGCAGTCTTCTAAAACTCTGCAGAGCAATGGTGGATGAAGAGCATATTTAACTTTCCATTAGCTGGTTTATTAAGGTCTCAAGGTTATTATAACCTCATGATTAGGGCTAATATATAAAAAACAGAATTATCATCACATCTCTATAGGTTATGTATATGATAAGCTGATAAACAGCTACATAATACTATAAGTACTTTCATATAAAGCTCATTTTCTTAATTCTTTATTTCACGACACCATTTCACAGTTTACAGAGCCACTTTTATATATACTTCCATCTGATTCCCATAAGAACCCTATGAAATAGGGAAGTAGGTATGTGGTGCTAATCCATTTTGCATATGAAGAAATTAAGCCTCATGGAAGTCAACACTTTATTCAAATTATCAGGTTAATTACTGGAATATCTGGAAGTAGAACCCAATTCTCTTGCTTCATAGTCCGGAGCTTATTGCCCTATGTCACAGTACTTCAAGTCAACCTTAAACTTAAACACTGCCATGTGGGTTCTTTTCTACTAGTTGGCTACAAATGATATGTAATTTTAATAACATATGCTTATTTCCAGAGAAAGGATTTTACTCCCATTCTATGCCAATGTTATTTTAATGTGTGACATTACATAGCAAGCTGCATACTTTTATATGAAAAAAAATTTAAGGAAAAATGTTTGCATGTATCTATTTTTGCAGAGCCATTCTAATTTAAGGAATCATGATGATTGAAAACCCACATTTCAGAACAAATTAGAATAAAGATTTCTGTTCCATCTTGACTTTGATCTCCTTTGAAGCCAATGTAATTTCAGGGAAGCACTTTAACTGTCCACCCTGAGTTTCCTGAGTGAAGTCACAAGGCAGGTATGTGTTGGGATCCTGGACTTCCTTCCCACCTCTCTTGAGCTGCTTCTTAGACGTCAGACATACTTTAACGATTGTAGCGATAATATTACCCTTCTGTTCCTCTACGTGGTACTTCAAAGTTTACAAAGCTCATTTCCAGATACTCTTTTAAAGCTCCTGTGGGGAAGACAGGTCAAGGGTTATTAGTTCTATTTTACAAATGAGCAAATAGACTTAGGAGTGTGAAGGGCCCTGCCTGAATTTGTAATGAGTGGAGTGCTTTAAACCCACATTATTTTGGCTCACTGTTTAGGATGCTTTGTACCATACAATACTGCCTTCAGTGTGGTCGGTAGGGAGATATCTTTGGTAACTGCGATGCTAAAGGTTTAAATTGTTTCAGACCCTTAACAGCAAAGTTAGTGAGCATTTTGCAATTAAAGAACAGAAGGAAGCGGTTTTTTACAGGATGTTATGAAATACCTTAGGATGAAAATGTAAGAGGTGATGTAGTTTGCTGTAGGGACTTAAAAAACAAAACATCACACATGTACCTACCTGACTTTATAAGCATTATTTGGAGAGTGAGTAGTCTGTTTTGATTTTTTGTGCCATGTTTTTAGGTATCGATTGCTGTGTATCAGCGAACATACCTGCATGCATAAACACATGTGTAAACATAAGATAGATGAAATGTGCACATGTACATATAGTCAGATATGTATGTGCTCATGTGTACTAAAACATTTTTTGTTGAGATTCCCTAGTGGCCCAAAAGAATTAGAACAGCCTCTAACAGAATCGATGTTTATCTCCCAGGCCATGTCCATAGGCAACATGAGCACAAAAACTGCCCTTCAGAGTTTTAGAAAAAATCTTGCCAGTTCCCTGGATAGACAAATAAATCAGAGTGCATTTAGCTTCGTTTGCATGAGTGTGAGGTGATTTGCAGGGACATTTTTTCTCTCTTCTGAATGCAGTCCTAGTGCTGCAAAGTTGTTTCTTTTCTTTTCAACCTTAATGTAATCCCAGTCTAGCTGGGTGTTTTGTTTTTTTAAGTGTACACTTGGTTAACACTCTACTTCAGGATAACAAATGACAGCGAGGAGGCCCTCCATTCTTGAAGACTTAACTACACTAGTAGACGAAGACTGTGCCAGGGATGTGCAAGTGCTTTTGTCACCATTTTCCTACCATTGGGTGAGATGCCATTGTGTTCTTCTTCTGGTCTATATGCCCCATGAGATCACTGCTGTGACAATTTGGACCGCTGCTGAGCTGTCCACTCAAACAGTGATATGGTCACTCTTCTTAAAAGTCACCGATGATCCCGTAATCACCAAATTTCATGCCCTGTTCTTGATACCCAGCCTCTTGGAAGCCTCTGCTGCTCCAGTGGAAGCAAACAGTCACCATAAAGAGTAAACACGGGTTTAGGGAGACAGGGAGTGAGAGAGAAGGCAGATCTTTAAGGAGCCAGCAATCTGAGTCTTCAACACCTTACAGCAGGAATTGAGGAAACCAGACCTTGTCCCATGGTAGAGAAAGAAGAGTGTGACAGATACCCCTTATTTAAAAACAGAACCCACAGGAGTGATCTAGACTAGAGCATTGCTGTCCAGAAGAAAAATATAATTTGAGTCGCAGGTGTGAACTATATAGACAGTTTTAAAATATCTGGTAGCCACAATAAACAAAGTAAAAAGAAACAAGTGAAATGAAATTTAATGATATGTTTTATTTAACTCAACACACACTAAGTATTATTCTGTCAACATCTAATCAATAAAACATTATTAATGAGATATTTTACATTCTTTTTCTCTGACATCTCAGTTTATTTTGCAATTACAGCATACTCAATTAGGACTAGGCACATTTAAACTCAAGAGCACATGTAGCTAGTGGTTACTATATTGGACAACACAGGTTTGGCCGAAAGGGCAAGAATCAGCCTGTGGATGAGAACCCAGCAGCCTTTGCTACAGGGACAGGGGGATGACTTGAACTATGGAGATCAGAAGCAGTAAGCCTATTAGCTGCCAGATTAATGTCAGAAATTTATTTCATGTCTGTTGATATGCTCAGAAACCTTTACTATTAAATGACAGTCCCTTATTGCCTATTGCAGTGTCCAAAGTCCTTGCTGTAACAGTGGAGGTCCTTCTCCATGTCTACTTAGCTTATATCCATGGTGTATTCTCCTTCTACTCTCCCCCACCTGTAATTGTACCATCTCTGTGTTTTAAATATAGCAAAAGCCCTCTTTTGTAACATGTTTCATTGACCAAGTTATTGAAAAAAGTCATTTGGAGAAGGAAGTTATAAAAATGCATAAAACGTATACACATATACATCTTAAATATGTTAAAACTTGGCAAGCATGTAACTCATGTGATGGGAGTGCATGTGCGCAGGTGTCCTAGGGCAGCCTACCAGCCCCAAGTTCTCAGCATAGGTGGTACAGAGGGACTAGAGAACCTGGTTAACCAGGTGAGCTGGCTAATGGATCCTAGTGATTACACTGTCAATTCTTGTGGTTCTGCCTTGCTCTTAGCCTGTACCTCTTCCTGGAATCTCTTTTTTTTTTTTTGCATCTCTAACCTCTTACTATAGCAAATCTTTGGGAGACAGAATATCTTTAGCCCCCCAAAATATCCACATTCTAATCTCTAAAACCTGTGACTTTATTACCTTACATGGCAAAGGGCACTTTGCAGATGTGATTAAGTTAAAGACCTTGCGATGGGGAGATTTTCCTAGCTTAGCTGGGTGGGTCCAATGTAATCAGAGAATTTTTCCTGGTTGTGGTTACAGGGACATGCATCTATGGGGAAAAGGCACAAAGAGATGCAGTGTTGCTGCTGCTGAAAGTGGATGATGAGGGCCTTCAGCCAAGGAATGCTAATCGTCTGTATAAACTGGAAAGGCAAGGAAGTGACTTCCCCTACAGCCTCCAGAAAGGACTGTAGTCCTGCTGGTGCCTTGATTTAGGATAGGGAGACCCATACTTTGGAACTTCTAAGCCACACAACTGTGAGATAATACATTCGTGTTGTTTTAAAGCCACTAAGTATGTGATAGTTTATTAGTAGAAATAGAAAACTGCTTGGCTGGTGTGGCTCAGTGGTTGAGCATTGTCCTATGAAGCAGGAGGTAACGGTTTGATTCCCAGTAAAGGCACATGCCTGGGTTGCGGGCCCGACCTCAGTGTGGGGCGTGCAGAAAGCAGCTGATCAATGATGTTCTCTCATCATTCATGTTTCTATCGTTCTCTCCCTCTCCCTTCCTCCCTGAAATCAATAAAAATATATTTTTTAAAAAGAAATAGAAAACTAATATAAAATCTGTTCAATTGTCCAGCCTAATCTTAAACTCAAAAATCTCAGTGAAGATTTTCTCACAGGAATGAACCCATAACCTAGGTATGTGCCTCGATCAGGAATCAACCAGCAACCTTTTGATGCATAAGACAACACCAAACCAACTGAGCTACTCCAGCCATGCTCAGAGGAAGAGTCTTAAAGCACAACAGTTAAGAGTGGATGGAGTTAAGAGAACTAACAAAGAAATGTTGAAACACCCAGAATTTAGCAAATTAGGAAGCCATTGCCATTTCAGGCTCAAGGGCTATTGGAGATATGGGAAGTGCCACCCAACAAAGCCGTGGCCCTGAAGGAATGCAGCCTTTAAGAGAAATATGGGCAAAGCAGAGAGGAGCGGGGGGAGGATTCTCCAAACTCTTCTCCCGAACTCCAGTCTGCAGCCAAACCCAGCTCCAGATCAGTAAGGATCCTGGAAGAGAGAGTCTGTGGAGTGAGCCTTCTGCAGCACAGAATAGGGAGAAAGGCAGAGTGAATTTGAGGTGTAGGGGCAAATGGAAAATAACTAACACCGTGGTTAAAGGAATTATACTACATTCCTCAATCCAACTGGGAAATATTTATTTTAGAGGTAAGCGATTTAAACATTTTTCCTTCTCTAGAGGGGTAGTTCAGCATCATGATTAAGAAGAATAATGGCTCACTTTTGCTGTGTCTCTGGGAGGTCAGAGTGAAGGTCCATGACTGTGTAAGGGCAGCAGATTGCCTGTCTGAGCTTGTGGGGGTTTTTTTTGTTTGTTTGTTTTGTTTTTTTTGTTTTCTTGGCCTATTTCTTTTATTATATTTTACTTTGTCTTGTTTTAATTTGTTTTTCAATTTTATTGTATTTCTTTGTATTGTGAAATACAATGAGTATAAAACAGACCAAAAGAGAAGTACCTGTTTTTTTAATTCTCAGAATCAGCTAGCATTGTGTCGTACCCATAGTTGGCCTATTTAGTTAAGTGCAGAACAGTTCAGCCAGGCAGTTAAATAATTCATATGTAATTTCTATTTCTATCTCTATTTCTATTTCTACTTCTCTTCCTATTCAATATCTGTTTCTTTTACCTGAAGTGTTTAGATATCTTCTAACTTTCTACATCCTCAGAGGGAGTAATAAAGGGAATTTAAACTAAAACTCTGATACTGCAAGTGAAGTTCTAACTGTGTGAGTCACAAACTCAAAAAAGTAGTTCTTCCCTCAGATCTTGACTGTTTTGTGAGACTCAGGGACTTTTATGAGATAATTTTATAGAACGAGGCAAGATGAAATAATATCTGCCTAAAATGAACATATGGTTGGAGGTTAACAATATAATAACTTGAAGTATTTCATATTCATTTATGTTTTACAATAAACTACTCTGCTTAAGTCATAGATTCTTAGGTATAAAGCTGAGAAAAGACAATAGAAAAAGAATTCAGGGTTGGAGAAGTCCTCTTTGGTATTTATGTTCAAGATTTTTAAGTCTCATGCCTCCAATAATCTCTATATAAGATATTTGGCTATTTTAAAAATGATGGAAATTGGACACTATAGAAATAAAATAGACATCAATTCACCATCCTCCCATCTCCGCACTCCTAAGTTTTCTACAGATTTCTTAAATTGCACTTTTGTATTTTTTCAGGGTTCAGAAAAATATTAAATTCAGAAACTTAGTAAAATTATCAAAATCTCCCTTTAGTCATTTTTCTTTTTGGCAGCATATTCTCAGTTCCCCTTTCCCATCTTTCTAGTTGGTCATGTATTATAAATAGGTTAGCATTCTGGATATTTACATTTTGTTCAATCTGGTCATAATTATTTCTTTTTTAAAAAGTTGAAGGCAAATTATATTTCTTGTACTTAATAATAAGGCACATTCTGGAGTAATTCAGGTCTTTCTTTTGGGAGCTCCTTGATAGATTGTTACGAATTACTAGAGGCCCGGTGCCAGAATTCATGCACAGGTGGGGTCCCCAGACTTGTGAGACAGAATAACACCTTAAATATAGATAGAAGATATACATTTTTAATTATAAAAATAGTTTTCTTTGAAAAAATGCAGTGATATTTTAGAAAATAGGTTAGATAAATAAAATACTTTTTCCAGATCACAAAACTTTTTTTTTACAAATATGAAGTCTTTTATGCATAACTTCATTTATCATATTATTTGATATATTTTTTAAATATTTCTCTATTAATGATTTTAAATAGAATGACTACATTTTCTTTTACATGGTTTTTATATTGCTCTAAATGGAATTTCCAGCTGTTGAATTCTGAGAAGAGAGAATTTCTTTGTTTTAGCCTGTTTATTGGAAGCCTTAAAAGATTGGGGATGGAGAAAATCATTAGAATACAGCATGGTAAATTCTTTTTTTTTCCTATGGTAAATTCTTAAGTTCACTGAAGTAGCGACCTCTGCAATATCAAGCGGAAAAAGAAAATTCTCATTTTCAGGACTAGAAATGTAAAAGAGAAGGAGAACAACATGCTTGAAATGCATGGAACTTTGTCCAATTAATGCTTTTTCTGAGCAAGCATTAATGTAATATCTACTTCTTCAAATGTGTCCTTTTATCATCTTCATAGACTTCTATAAACTAAAGCCACTCCCCCAGATTGTAATGATTTCCAATGAATTACTAGCAGAAGACATTTGGATTTGGTTTCCTATGTGGAACTATGTATATAAAATTGCTGCTTGACAAGTTCTTTGACTTACAAAAATGGTTCACACTAATATTTCAGAATATTTCTTATAAAAACTGGGAGGAAGTAATTTTTTTTGTAGGAGACTTACCTACCAGGAGGAATTTTAACTGCATATTGGAGAAGAGAATTAAAATGCTAAATGTAAGAGCTCCATGGATTCCCGCAGTTGGGACCTAGAAGAAGCCACAGTGCTCAGAAATTCTCAGGGCAAATATGGGTCAGATATTCCCATATCAGTGCACAGAAAATGTATAATGATTATAGTAGCCTTGAAAGACAACACATAGTGACTCAGTAACATAGGTATCAGTTCCTCCAGGTTAATATCACATTTGCAGGGTCTGAGAGAGCTGTGACGAGTTGAAGCTTGTTAAACAATTGTTTGTACCAATGGAAATACTCCTCTGGGTGACCTTCATACATTAAGCAAAATTTATTGGGCAGCTATATGATTCAATCCATATTTATCATTCTAATACATAAACATATTATGAGACACTTGGTCAGATAGAGTACTGAGTGAGACACAGTAGTACTTTATATTGGTGGTCTTCTCCTATATAAGAAAAGTAGATGAGATTTGTTCTGTCTTGGTGGTGGTGAACTTATGGTTGCTTGTGTTCCATAGAGGGGACTCTATTCAAAGTATAATTGCCATATTCTAACTCTTTCCTGGCTGCTGAGGAACAAAGCCTCGGTCATGGTATTTGACCAATCTGTTCTCCCCCAAGACCACTTTGGCTGACTTTTTCTCTTCTGTGGTTTTCAAGGTTAAACAATCCTATTAAGAAATGGGCAAAGGACCTGAACAGACACTTCTCCAAAGAGGACATACAGATGGCCAATTGACATATGAAAAAATACTCCACATCACTAATCATCAGAGAAATGTAAATGAAAACCATGATGAGATATTGCCTCACATCTGCCAGAATGGCTATCTAAATAAATCAACAAATAGCAAGTACTGGTAAGACTGTGGAGAAAAGGCAACTTTTATGCACTGTTGGTGGAATGCAGACTGGTGCAGTCCCTGTGGAAAACAGCATGGAGTTATCTCAAAAATCAAAAATGGAACTTCCTTGTAACCCAATGAGCCTACTTCTGGGAATACATACTAAGAATTCTGAAAGAATATATACACCCTATGTTCATTGCAGTTTTATTTACAGTAGCCAAGAACTGGAAACAGCCCAAGTGCCCATGAGTAGAAGAATGGATAAAAAAGCTGTGGTACATTTACACAATGGAATATTATGCAGCAGTAAAAAAGGACATCTTTCCTCTTGTGACAACATGGATGGACCTGGAAATTATTATGCTAAGTGTTATTAGCCAGCCAGAGAAAAACAAACACCATATAATCTCACTTATATGTGGAATCTAATGAACAAAATATATTGATGAACATTATAGAAATAGTCATGGTTACGTGGAACAGACTGACAGCTGTCAGAGGGGAGGGGATAAGGAAGACTGGATGAAAGAAGGTGAAGGTATTAGCCAAAGAACATATATGTATGACACATAGACACAGACAACTGTATGGTGATGGCCAGAGGGAGGGGGTGGGGGTCTGGATGGAGGTGAACGATGGGAGGAAGAAATGGAGACATCTGTAATTGTGTCAACAATAAAAATAAAGTTAAAAAATAATTACACAAACCAAAGAAGATAAAGTACTTTCAATCAAAAGGAAACTTGCTGCAGGGTTGAAGAATGCTGTATAAGGTAAAGGTCTCAAGGATGTCTCAGTAGATCTCAGGGTCTCTGAGGACTCCCTTTCTTTTCCATAGTGCCACAAAAACAGGACAGACATCAAGAGTGCAGTCCAGATAGGGACCCTAGGGATGCTACTGTGCTTTGTCGATGAAGTGGTTAATAGATTTATTTATATTTCCCAGAATCAGAAAAGTCAGCAGATTTCTCTAAGTGAGTCGGTTTTATAGTGTCTTCAGATCTGGAGGGTTGCCATGCCCATTGGCTTAAAGTACCATTGTCCAAATGTGGAGAGGGGAGCAGAGGCAGCTGTAGGCTGGCCTCAAACAGCAGAGAAAGTGGCTACTTGCCACTGTGAATGCAACTTTCATTGGAATTACAAGTGGGTACAGAAAGTGAGAGGTAGTTAAGATTATTTATGGATAAAAGGTTTAAGGAATCAGGACGTCCTTTTCCTTTATTTTTTTCTGAGACTCTTTTACCCGATTATATTTTTATTTTTTTCTGAGACACCTTTACCTGATTATATTTTTGGAATGAGATCTATGCTTTCTGTAATTACATAGGCCAATTTACTAGGGAAAAGGGTAGAGTAGAAGGGTCATCATAAGCATTCAAAATGCCAAATTGCTGTGTGTGTGTGTGTGAGAGAGAGACACGGATATGTATGTGCTAACATTTTATTTCAATATACATTTATTTGATAATTAATATTATCTGCATGGCCTGCTTTACTTACTCAGGATACAAATATGGTTACATTGCTCTAATTATCCCCAAAGGATTATGTAAGCATTTATAGCCAATCCTAGCAGGAAGTTCAGTATGTCCCTCTTGAGGCCTCCCAGCAACCCCCATCTCTGTCTCATCTGAGAACCTACAGGGTGGAATTTGTCTGACTTCCAAATGTTCAGGAAGAAGATAACTGGAGAGCCGGATCAGCACCTTCTGCCAGAGGCTACCAAGGGTGTTGCTGTCAAAGGCTGGCTCTGTGCATTTCAGATCCTTATCCTGTGCCCCACACACACTGGCTTGGCGTTTCTAAACTCAGAAGTTTTGCCCAGTTGGCTGGGTTGTGCTGGCATTTTAAACATGCCTTCCCAGCTCCTATGGCACTCATACTGTTTGCTGGTAGTTACACCTTTCTTTTCTAGTTCTTTCCAACAAAAACACATGTTGTGATTTAAGCTGGTTACCTTTATTGTTTCTCTTCCCCTTTTCATGTTAACTTGCTCATGTGATGAAGAGTATTTTTCTTTCTCCATTTCCTTATAGAAGGGCAGATGTCAATGTTGTTAAATGTGTATGGCCTTGTATAGCCTTGTTCAGTGCCTTCCTCCAAATAAGATACCTTGACCACCCATCTTCATTACAAAAGTTGAATTAGGGGGGAATAGGGCAGAGAATAGTCCTACTGGTTCAGTCTGCCTTGCTGCCACTGGGGCAGGATAGGCTGGACCACCCCTATTGAGCTGTGTGGCTTTCAAGGAGGATCACCAATATTTCCCAGATTGGGTTATTTTGTCAAAAATGGTCTGTTTGCTGAAAGAAAATGCCATTCTCTTTTCGTAACAGCTATAGTTTTCTGAAGGTGATTTACTTTTATAAGAACCATGGATATTTGGAATCTAATGAACAAAATAAACTGACGAACAACATAGAACCAGAGGCATGGATATGTGGATCAGACTGGCAGATGTCAGAGGGGAGGAATGTGGGGAGGACCAGATAAAAGAAGGTGAAGAGATTAGCCAAAGAACATATATGTATGACATGTAGACACAGACAACAGTGTGGTGAAGGCCAAGGAGGGGGCAGGTGGGAGCTGGTTGGAGGTGGGCAAAGGAGGGGAAAATGGGGGACATCTATAATAGTGTCAATAAAAAAAAGGAACCATTGGCCCATATTTCTTAATAAGCTATCCTGTGTTTTAAAATTTTCATCAAATTTACCCAAGTTTAAGATATTAGCTTTTTGTTCTTAATTCCATCTCCAAGAAAATGTTTCCTTTTCCTGTTGGACCTATAGAGCTGCATGAGGTGGACAAGGACCCAGCAGTATCTTGCCAAAATGAAGCAGAAGGCAAATGCAAAAAAGGCATTTGAACCAGCAAACAAAAATGCCCTTGCACCATTTTGATTCTCCCAGGGGAATTTGTATTTGTTCAGTGCCCTCTCTTGAAAATGGCATCCCCAATAGTTCAAATGGGGCTTAACTCTTGGCACGATTACCAAAATGGGTTTTCCAACACATTTATTTCAGGGATTTTTTTCCACCTGCGAGTCTTTAATCTGGTGGCCAGATCTTTCCTTAATTTCATTGTTCTGTGTTTTTCTCTTGTTGCAGATACTATTGGATAAAACTCACAGGCACATTACTCATCCTGGCAAGACTGGGGGAAAATGACTATTTCCTGACATTCACTTTCTAAGGAGATTTACTTATTTCCCTGTTGGATCAACTGTGTTGACCTTCTCACTATGTGTTGTTACACAGTCTAACATGTAAGAAAGACTTCATTCTGAAAGATGACTTTTCATCCAGACACCTCCTTGGTGTAGCTATGTAAATAAAACCTTAGAATCCCTGCCATAGAGCTACACTTGATGTAAGAGCAAGCCTCTTACTCTTGTCCTGCCTTATTAAGTTAAGCTCCCCTCCCCCCCCATATCAACTTCCTCTTCTGATATAAAAATTCAAAGCTTTATGTACCTTTTCTTCGGAATCCAGGTTCATTTGATGTAATGTAGACAGAAAAAGGCTCATGGGTTAGCATAGAACCTACGCTGAATTGTCTAGAAACCTAGTTTTTGCTTTCTTATGCAGATCCCACGAATATGTCACTTTTCTGTGGTCTACTTTGCCCTCAAACTCCCTGAGCCAAACTAATCTGCTGTCCTGCCTTTTGCTCAAGGGTTTGGCCAATTTTGCTCTTCTCCAAGTTCACACATGTGCACAATCTTATCTTTCCTTTTCACAAAACCTCCCAGGAGCCTCCTGATCTCCCATTAAAAGTGATCTCTTTCTTTTCAAATTCTTTAGCACATTATACTTCTGTCTTGTGCCTCTGAGCATTTTCTCCCTGTTCCCATAGTGATTTTACTACATGGTTTATATATTAGAAGCTAAGGTACTCAAATAGGAATCATGTCTGATTCTATTTGTATCTGTCTCAGTCTCTGACACAGAGCCCGGCACATAGGAAGAGTTCAGAAATATTGAATGCCAGTGAAGAAATATGAAAGAAAGGAGCAGGCCAGATTTTCCCTGGAGCATACTTTAGGTTTGACTAATCATTAAGAGATGAATTAGGGTTAGCTGTCTCCACTGAAGCCTTGTGAAGAGGGAATGAGCTTAAATCACGGGGGAGGGACTTTGTGTCAACAAAATTTAAACTCTGGAACCCTATCAGTCAAGGTGTAGGTCCTGTGGTAGAGAAGTGTGGAACTTCTTTTATTAAAGTTTTTAAGGTGCGCTTTGGAGCTATGGCTATAGGTAGATGCGCAGGAGTGGGGGAACTAGAAGAACTCTCCTCTGGATTTATTGTTATTTCTAGGAAAGTAGTTCATTTCAGAGCAGGGATTTCCACAAATCAAATGTCATCGCCTCGCTGGTCCTAGAGCCCCCCAAGAGTGAATAGGAAGCTGGTTCTACTTTGAAGAGATAGCCAGCTACATGTGTGCTCTCTTAAATGTTGGGAAAAAGGAATAAGAAAAAAAATATTAATAACACCAAAATGGTTAACCCAGTTGTAATGACTAAGACCTCAGCCCCTGAATCTTCTCAGGATATGCTTTGAAAGGTTACCTATCCAATAAAATGTTCTTTGATGGAAGGATGTTCAACTTTGGACTAGATAGGCAAAATCTTTCCCAATCATTGGTTCTCTATTTTCAGTCATCTCTACCATAGCCACATCTTCCTCTAAGCCCATTGTCTTTTTCCTCAAATCTATTGTGCTGGTAGAATTGCTATTTTCCTCAACTGCAAGCCCAAATCTTGGTCTTCTTTGAGTTCTCCGTTTAATAGCCCCCCAAGTGAGCATTTCCAGGCCCAGTTCCTATTTCTTCACCACTTTCTGGAACAGGGAGGCCCTATATGCCAGACTGCACTTCTAGACACTATATTTACCTCCTTCTTAAGTGATTTTTCTTTGTCCCTCCTTTCTCCAAAGCATCATTCCTAAGCCCTGTGTTCATAATTGTATTTCCATGCACAATAACTTCTAGTGGTTCTACATTACTTACAAGATAAATTCTAGCTCATTGGAATAATATGCAAAACATTCTACAATTGTCACTTTGCTCTTGTTCTTTCCTTTCAAAATTTTATCAGTATTTCAGGATCCTACATGTCTATGTTTATGTGTTTGCCTTCCCCATTAGGTAGTAGTTACTTGATGGTAGGAACTGAGTCTGAATTATTTTTTGTATTCCCAAAGTGGCTAAGACACAGAGAAAGTCCTGGGACTCCAACTTCATGAGGGTATAGATTGTCTCATTCACTTATGTGATCCCAACATTCACACAGCTTCTGGCTCTGATAAACATGTTGAATTACAAATGAATAGAAAACAATGTATTCCCAGGCTTCTTTTTTTTCTTCAAAGAAGAGGCAGTATGGAGTCTGACAATGGTTAAAATGATGACTCCTCTATTGTCTAGTTAGACCTTGAGATTACCACTATTCGCTGGGTCTCACTTTTTTGCTTTCATAAGAAGAGGGAGTTATGTTTTAGATATAAATGAGAGAGAGAGAGAATATTTCATTGGTATTTCAATGGGGAAAGAGAAATATTCTTCCTCGCAATTAGGCTTATTTATACAAATTACCAAGGGTGATACCAAGGTCAAAAGAAATTGAAGTTTAGAGTTCAAAGAGGTCCTTTTATCTCCTGAAGCTGGAAGAAGCATTGATTTATGTTTGCAGCCTTGACTTGGCTCCACAATCTTGGGACCTAATAATGATAAATCTCATCAACAACTAAACTCATCCTCTGAGTTCACAAAATGCCTTTGTTTGCCAGCTTCTTTCTGTCTTTCTTTCTTGTTTTCCACAGATATTTCCCAAGCACTTTCAAATTTCTAATCATTTCATTGGAGCTTCATAAACCCCTTATGAAGTAGCTTGGGTAGATATGGTTTTAATAATTTTAAATGGTGTTTTGACTTCAGAATTAAATCATCTTTTAATTTTATAAAATATTTTTTTTGTTGTTAAGACAACATTCTAACCAGCCTTGGTTTGGAATCCTAATTTATTTCTAATAGCTAAATAACCTACATCAGGTCATTTAATCTCTCTGAAAGGTGATCCCAAGTCTATGAAATGGGGTTAATAGTGGTATCTACTCCACAGGTTTGTTTGAGGATTAAATAAGAGAATTCTTATAGAGGACTTGTACTGGATCACAGAAATGCTGAATTAAAATAGCTATTATTATTTGACTAGGGGCCCAGTGCATGAAATTCATGCAAGGGGCTCAGCCCTTGCAGCTGTGGTGGCTGCCCTCAGCCCTCACAGCCCTGGCTCCATCTGGAAGGTCATCCAGAAGGACATCCAGAAGGTTGTTCAGCTGTCTTGTTTAATTAGCATACTATGCTTTTATTATTATAGATAATTTCTTGACAAGGGGGTACTGGATTCCCAACATTCTTTCCTAAAGTCTTTTAGATTACAAGGCAATCTTAGCACCATTGTTTTTTTATTGTTGTTTGCTTTTTTTGTTTTTTTTTTAACACTTGTAGTAAAAGCTTTCAGTTCTGTGAACTTGGGCTTAATGTTGGATTCAGAAGTTTTGACTTAGCCTCCCTGACTCCATTGCTCCTAGAATATTTTGTTGTTCTTATTTTTCGTCCTTCTTGGAGTTTCTGTTAAGCAGAAACTCAGAGCCATGCCATTTGAATCTTCTGCCATTTTCAAGATGTAGGCAGGCTTTATCTTTGTCCATTTTTATATCACTATCTTACACCCTAGGTTACTCCTGAAGCAGAAAGAGTTCAAAGAGGTCCTTTTACTTTTTTAATAGATCATAATCTCCTTGAGGACACAGAGTATTTCTTGCCTGGCAGAGATTTTGGTTTAAATATAGTCTTGGCCCATTCTTTACCTGTATATGATTCCTTAAGAGGATTGATTGAGAAGTTATTGTAGAATAAATATGCCAGAGACCTGGAGACCTGGAGAGTATTATACTAAGAAAATTAACCAGCCAGAGGAAGGTAAGTATCACATGATCTCACTCAAACGTGGAATCTAATGAACAAAATAAACTGATGAGTAAAATAGATTCAGAGACATAGACGCATGGAATAGACTGTCACATCTCAGAGGGAATGTAAGGATGGGTGAGTGGGTGGGAAAAGATCAACCAAAGAGCTTGTATACATACATGCATAACCCATGGACACAGAAAATAGGGCAGCAAACAGGCCTGGGACAGGGGGCAGGGCAGTCTAGAAGGGATCAAGGGGGGGAAAAGGGACATATGTAATACTTTCAACAATAAAGATTTAAAACAAATAAAACAATAAAATGACAAGGAAGAAAAGAATAAATATGTCAGCAAAAAGTGTCACTAACACAATCCTTTTTTACTTATGATAAGATTGTGTCCTTCCATTGCTATTCAAAATGTGGCTCTTAGACAAGCCACCCAGGAGTTTATTAGAAATGCAGACTCTCCTGACTGTACACCTAGTAACCCTAGACCTACTGACCCTAGACCTACTAACTCTAAACCTACTGAATCAGAATCTTCAGATTCTGTGTTTTTAACAAGATTCACAGGGAAATTTGTGCACAGTACAGTTTGTAATATGCTGCTATAAAAGACATGTCCTCAGCCCAACCCAGTGATAAGGACACAATGGCAGGCTGGCTGGGCTTACCAGATTAGTTCCTGTACTGGCTATTATGACTCACTTGGTGCTTGCTCTTATTTTATTCTGTCTTGATACCTGTTCATTTTTCTGTCTTTCCATTTATACCATATTGGCAACCCACTCAAATTTAACTTTTGGGGTGCGTGGCCCATCTGCTTTGCTTCCCACTTAACAATGAGCATTCTCCCTTCTGGCATGGTTTTCCTTCTGATTGCTCCTTCTGAAACCCCATGTCTCATTATTTGAATTACAGAAGAGCGGATGCTAAACTTTTTAAGAAAAGGGTCACTCTCATTAGGCAACCCATCACTACTTCCTTGCTCAAGCCTTAGTCAATAGGACCTTGCAAAGGCATCTATTAAGAATGTGTGTGTATGTGTGTGTGTGTGTGTGTGTATGTTGCAAATGCAGCCTGATATACTGAGCCACTCCCCCTCCAGATGTTAGTGAGACAAATCTATGAATGTATTGATAAGTAGATTAAAAGATGGTGGCTATTCTGTACTAACTAGACTTCATCTTCTTCTTTTAAGTCCTTACCTGAGGATATGTTTCTTATTGATTTTAGAGAGAAAAGAAGGGAGAGGGAGAGAGAGAAGCATATATGTGAGAGAGAAACATCGATGGGTTGCTTTCCATATGTGCCCTGACCGGAAATCGAACCTGAGATGCTTAGGTGCACGGGATGACACTCCAACTAACTGAGCTATATCCGCCAGGGCTAGACTTTATCTTCTTAAATGCAGGTGTTACATTTGTCATACGTAATTTTTATTAAAGAGAACTTATATAACTGATATGTCTATACTGAATTGTTAACATTCAATTTTGTTTTTCTTAAAACAAATCAAATCACGGGGGGAAAGATATAATTTTAAAAGATTTTCTCTTTAGAGAAGAGGGGGCTTTTAAAATTCTTCTACATTGAAATTTTTCATGTGCACAGCAAAATACCAAAAGGAAATAAATTCAGTTCAAAGAAATGACGAGCATAATGACTTTGGATGTTTTCATCATATTTTTTTGAAATAGTCTTCCTCTTTTGTAAGCTTTCATAGTGAAATAACACCCTTGTCAAAATGTCTAGGCACTCCAATAATAGGTGATGGAATGGTGACAGAGAGAAAACAGGTGTTTTTAGCTCACTAATATAGCATCCAGGCGAAGATTTCCACTCTTATCTGCTCCCTAAGAGTAACTACTTTAGAACTACAGTCTTAGTGAGAGTAAAAATGATTGTAAGTAATGTTCATGTTATCTAAAGGAAACTTTTAACTTTAATAATATGAAAAATGATATTTCATCTATTTTTAACCTGCAATTTGGTTACTGAGGCTTTTGTTTGAACACTGGCAGGGGAAAATCAACCCCAAACTATTAATGACTATTCTGTGTTAATTTGTGCTAATCAGTTAAGAAAATCTTCTTCTTTCTAACTTGGAAATCTCAGCATATACATGAAAAGTATTTATACTGATGGTCATATCTCTGTCATTTAATTAGAACAAGGTGATGTCAAGTGCTCTGGAGCGCCCATCAAAACTTCCTGATTTCTTGTCCCTTTCCCCCAGGACAATAGTGACACAGCTTGTGAAAGTTCATTTGGGGACTTTGAAATTTTCACTATATCCCTAATATGATAAACTAGAGGCCCAGTGCACAAAAATCGCTATAGGAAGCATTTCTTTTTCTCCTGGAAG
The DNA here is from genome assembly GCA_004026665.1 of Murina feae. Classification (NCBI taxonomy): domain Eukaryota; kingdom Metazoa; phylum Chordata; class Mammalia; order Chiroptera; family Vespertilionidae; genus Murina; species Murina feae. Next base: position 52,653 of record PVJC01002310.1, on the reverse strand, counting down.
GGGTGTGTGTGGGGGTGGAGGGGTTGGTAACAAGATTTTCCCCATTAGCACTTTTTAGTACCCCAGTCTTACCGAAGTTGTTACAAGGAATATGTCACTGCTTTTTTAGAAACTTTTTTAGAAAAGGGACTTTCCCATCATACTAAGAACTGGTAGGCTTGGCCGGAGAGTTTCATCCCTTCCTTCACCACTTTTTAGGTTACTAACATTGGTTTTAAGTTCCTACTCTTTGGAATACTTTTCTTATTTGTTTCCTGCACAGATACATTATTGAATACAGTTTCCCTCGTAAGCCAAATGCTTGGAAAGATATTGAGACCCTTCGGTGTGACTTCTAGGGGGACAGCATTTGTAGCCCCGTAGGAAGGGAAACAGGACCACAACTGAAACCTTCTCTTCTGGCTGCACTGTGCGCTCATTGACTCCTGGGCCCCCTTAGAAATTTCCCTGCCTGTTGCCACAGAAAACTGGTTCCTTGTCTTACAGAAGAGCGGACACTAACCCCATCTAATGCTCCTCAACTTCCCTCCGTTGGTAAACATGGCCCCTGCCTGTGAGCCTGACATTTCATTCTCTTTCCCCACTATAAGCTGTGCTGTGGTAGGAAGAACATGGGCATCCTGCTTCCTCAGCTTCTCTTTCCTGAAGGCTTCCTAGGAGAATTGACCTTTGAGCTGAAGAATGAATTGAGGAGGCAAAAGGGCTGGGGGGTGAGGAACGCAGCACAGGGAGGCAGGTAGGAGCAGGGAGGAGTGTGTCAGACCAAGGCAGTTCTTGCCTCATAGGATTCAGTAGAGGTTCCAGAAGATTATGTGACGCTCTTATCAGTGGGTGGGGCTCCATCTCCGCATTTACTGTAACTAGCGCTTCTGTGCGTCTGCATATCCAGAGCAAATTCCTGTGCATCTGTGTATCCAGAGCAAATTGGTGTGAAATTTTGCCTCCAGAATATTTGAAAGAAAAAGGCCCTCACTTATTCATTCACCCATCAAACCTCTATGAAGTGCCCATCCTGTGCCCTCCAGAATGGAGCTTGGCCCTGGCAGGAGGCTGGGCTCTGCTCAGTTTCCTGCTCCCTGTGTGCATGCTTGGCTTACCAGGTGGGCCCACCATTCAGAGGTGTCACAGCAGAGGGAGGGCAGGGTCTCAGAGGCAGGCCCTGGCTTCTAGTCCAAGATCAAGAGACTGTTCTGTGTGCAATTTGCTCTACGGGCATGTCCTTGAGTGGCAGGGAGGCTTGTTGATCAGAAGCAAGGATTTTCAATTCCTTTTCCCAAGGATTTTGTGGTGAAACAGTCACTGGGTCAGTCCCAAAGAGCAGGCTGCCTTGGCATGCTGAGGTAGATTTCTATTGCCACCCCACGAGGGGTGGGGAATTGAAGGGCCTGCTTCTTTAGAGGCTGTGCTCTCCGTCTAGCCAAGGGGACCCGTCTAGCCAGTAGACACTGACCAACTGCAATGAAGGTTCACACATGCTTCAATGGATGGAAGGCTATAGAGGGTGAGTGAGACACAAAGAAAGGAGGGGAGGGAGGCAACACTTTGTAACCACCTAACAAATTTTGCTTTGGATAATTATTCGTTTCATCTCTGACTTCCCCATTAGATAGTTTCATGCAGGCCTATGTTTTCCTTGCAGAATTCTGTGTTCTTAGTGTTTAGCATGGTGCCCTGCACACAGTAGGTGTTCAAAGAGTATTTGGGAAAAGAATGAGTCACTTGGGGGCAGGGACAGGGGGCCTGGAGCTTCTTCAGAAATCCCTGAGGGGGACCGAGGGGGAGGTGGAAGGCATGTGATATTGTGGTGCTGCTAGGAGGCCTGCTTCCAGGGATCTTCAGTGAGTTCCTCAAAAAGAGCTGGGCAGAACCCTAGCAGCCAGGGCAGGGGAAAACCTTCCCTGAGCTTGGAAGCCAGGCCCTTTCCAAGAATGTACTTTTGTAAGCTGATTTGAGAACAACAAAGGTTATCCCGAGAGAGAGAGACATTTATTTCTCAGTAGAAGCACTAGGTACACTCCTGCTACTTCTTGTCCTGTGAGGTTCAGAGCTGGAAGGAAACTTAGAGATGTCTGATTTCTTGAATCCTGGAGAGGGAAGGCAGCTTCTTCCAGGGCACAGAGCTCTAGCTGTGGATCACAACCAGATCTCCTGGTTTCCAAGCCAACTCTCATTTCATTATGACACACTCCACTCTGATGTGGGGCCACTGTTGTCATTGAAGAGAAATCATTAGAAAATGAATGTTTCCTGAAATATCACCTGCAATTTATTGCACTCAGAATTTCCCACTGATAAATAACCTCTTTCTCATTAACATGCAGGCTCCCTACAATTAGCACTCTCATTGGCACTGTGTAAACAGCTTCTAACTGTGCCTTTTACCTCTTTGTTCAAACAAAGACTTCTGTTAGCAAAGAAACAAGAAGGAAATTAGTAGCAGGTGAGAGGCTTATTTTTAATTATATTGAGATTGACTGTTGTTCTCCAAATCCCCGCTAATTCCCCCAAGATACTTATTTGCCAACCAGAGTTTTCAATCTATTAAAGCGGCAGCCATTTCTGATCTTTATTTACTAAATGAAAACACAAATGGCAGCCGTGGGTTTCTGGCTTGGTGCCAAGGGAGGCGGCGTGGGGGAGGTCCCCACATCCAGCTTCGATCCAAGGATCCCAGCAGTCAAAGTGAAGTAGTAAGCAGAGGAGATGCTGAAAAGGACCAATTTCCGCATGGGATGGGCTTAGAGTCCAAAGGCAAGTCCCTCTCAGGGATAACTCCCAACCTCTGTAACCCGAAGTGCAGGTTCTTTAGCAGGAGGATTTTAGTTTGTCTCCAAGTATGGGAAACATCAATGGCAAGGGGACCGGCTTAGCGGATCTTGCGATCAGAACGTGATAAGGAGTGTCCATTACAACTTCTCTCACCAAGGGTTCGAATCCCTTTCAAAACATCTGAAAACTGATGTTGTGGGCATCACCATTTCACTTGTTAATGGACTCCATGCTGAAATTTGCCTTTCTCTGAATTGACATCTTGTCTCCAGCAACTTTCAAACTTTGGGGCATCCACATTGAAAGAAATGGCTTCCTCTTTTACATGGCAATCCTGTTTCTCTACGTACTAGCACATCTGAAGAGAGGGCCATGTCCCCCGAGTCTGCTCCAGTCCATGTGTGTCAGGTTTCTTTAACTATTTTTGAGGAGACATGGTTTCCAGGCCCCTTATTACTCTGGTCTGTTTCCTATGGACAAACTTTATAAGGGGTGAAGCCCTCCTACAGTGAGCTGTAGGATGGAATACAATGCTCCAAGCATTTATCTGTTTGGTGCAAAGTTGATGTAAACCTAAACGCCCTGACACCCGGAGGCCATCCTTTCCCGAGGTCCTCTCGCAAATTTTCATCTGTTTTGAGGAGCCCATTAGAACACTAGCTTTCTTTTTAAAACCTACCCCCCTTTCCTAGGGACAAGAAAGCCCTCTTTGATGAAGAGTCAGTTATCAAATTTGAGTATATTTTATTTACTATTTCTGACCTATTTCCATTATTTGTCAAATAATTTGTAGCTCATAAAATATTTCATTTTACAAAGCCTTTTCTTTTTATAAATATATTTTTATTGATTCTTTACAGAGAGGAAGGGAGAGGGATAGAGAGTCAGAAACATCGATGAGAGAGAAACATCGATCAGCTGCCTCCTGCACACCTCCCACCGGGGATGTGCCCGCAACCAAGGTACATGCCCTTGACCGAAATCAAACCTGGGACCCTTCAGTCCACAGGCTGACGCTCTATCCCCTGAGCCAAACCAGTAAGGGCTACAAAGCCTTTTAAAGTAACGCCAAGAGACAGGTAAGGTGAAAGTTGGCACTCTCATTCCACCAATCAGGGAACCAGGCTTGTAGAAGTCATGAGCTGTGGATGCCATCCACATTGGGAACCCAGTGTACACCTGGTTTTTCTCTGCTCTTTCGCTGGCCCTCCTTAGCCGATAGGTGGGTTGAAAGGGAGCAGTTGGGCATCTAGGGAGACAGAACAAGACCTTGGTTCCTCCACTCTCTCAGGTAGAGCAGTTCTTCTGGAAACATCATCTTCTGTCATTCGTCCAGTGAGGCAGGTTGATGGGAGGGCGGCCCGTCATCGTATGATGCACCCACATTTATAAGTTGACTAGAGAAGGTGACTTTCTGAAATTTAAGGTAAAGCATGAATTGAAATTATTTCTATTGCATTAATTTGTAATTTATGCTCTGACTACTTCTAGGTGACTTCATTCAAAGTTACATTTTAGAAGAATAGTTAAGGAACCCAGTAACAGAAAGGGAAACAATTATACCTCGAAGTCTAAGCCAGGAATAGTTCCTAACAGCTTTCAGTTTCCTGGTGTCCAAGGCAAGAATGGAAACAATGGGTTCCCCAACTCTTCTTTTCTTATAAAAGGAAACAAACACTTAGAGAGAAGCGACACCGACATCAACGGGAATCTCTCACTTTCATCATTACATAAACAACTCCGAACAGCATAATCATGATCCATGACTTCAATAACAACTTGCAAACTGCTTCCTAAATCAGAGATTCCATTCAAGGGGTCTCTTTAGAGAATCCACATTTTGAAACTGCTCCCAGATGCTTCTGGTAATCAACTGAATTAGGGAACTGCTACCTGGGGATGCTTGTCAGCAATGCAGATTTCTGGCTCTGCCCCATATTTGTCAAATAATCTGTATCTCATAAAATATTTCATTTTTTTTCATCTCTGTGCCTGGGATTCTTCTTAACTGGGCTTTTGATCAGGGCAGTAAGTAGCTTGTTAGTTAATACGTGGAACTCAAGTGAAGTCAGGAAGCCAGACGTTCTTTATAGGAGCTGGGAAGCAGCAGCAATGATGTTTTCATCTCACTCCTCTTTGTCATGTCCTGGTCAGGGTTACCAAAAGCATGGCCCAGACATCTCTTATAGGAAGCAGTTTTGGTTCTGATCAGTTGCTTGAGGCGATTGCAGTCCGTGAGTTTGACACCACAAGGAAAAAGATAATCACCTCACACCAGGTAGATTTTGGAGCGTCCTCTCAGTCATCTGGCTGTTGACAGAAGAAGCTTACTTAGCTTGGTCCCTGTGACTCTGAGTAATACTGCAGTCAGAATGTCCCTCTGTACAACACCATGCGCCTCTACCTACCCTGCTAACTTCACCTGTTAGTTATGTCATATTGTGCATCTGAATGCTGAAGAGTGTCTGCACCTTAGAATTAATGTCAATCTTGGACATGATAAATGTGATTCTAGTGGCTCCTCTGAGAAGCTCCACGAGGGTATCATTTTATTGTCTGCTATCTCAAAGGCTTCAATCTCTTTTCCTGCCTTCAGTTCATGGGATAAAAACATGTGAAATCACTGAGATTTATATAGGCAGATTTGGCAGTTCTTTCATTTTTTACTTGGACTGTCAGATGTAAATCAACGTCACAGCACTCTTTCCAAGAATGTGTTAGAATGTGCATGTGTTTGGGGAGCAGACATAGCATTCCTATTATAATTTTGTTTGTTGGGTGTGATCTGGATTGTTTGGCTTTGTTTTATAACACGCACAATTCGTGGTTATTTAACTGGTTCTCCTCTGTTACCCCTACACAGTGACTGTCGAGTTCTTTTTTTTTTTTACTCTTTATCTTTCCTCCTGCCCAGAGTACCCACCCTCTCCTGCCCATCCTCCAAGAATGAACCACTTTCTTGATAAAACCTTTTCTGTTGTCTCTATTCTATAGTGTTCTTCCTTAAATTAAACTTCTTTAATATTTGTTGCCAAGACTATGTATGTAACATTTTATTGTACATTTTCTAGTTATCAACCATCTGTACCGTTCAGTGTAGCACTTTATGATAAATTACTCTGTTGGCCAACAGTTTCACATGTGCATCTTATTTTCCCAATTAGATTTTTGAGCTCATTGTGGACAGAATCCACATTGATGTCCTTTGTACACCACTACTTCCCCAATAGTGTGTGCTTACAGCAGGGCACACGAACATGTGTCTTATTCAGGCCCTTATAACAAAATTACCATCGACCGGGTTGCTTAAAGAACAGAAATTTATTTCACAGTTTTAGAGGCTGGGAAGCCCCAGACCAAGGTGTGAGCCAATTCAGTTCCTCATGAGGGCCTGGTTTGCACATGGACGTCATTTTCTTGAATACTCACATGATGCAGAGCAGAGGGAGGAAGCAGATTCTCTCATGTGTCTTCTTATAAGGGCATTAAGTCATCATGAGGGCTCTACCCTCACGACCTCATCCCTTCCCAAAGGCCACATCTCCAAACACCATCCCATGGATTGTTCAAATCTCAATATATAAATTTTGGGACGATATGAACATTTAATTTATAGCAAGATTTTAGGGCATAATTGATTGTTTTCCTCCCCAACCACGTTTGTAAAGACTTCCATTTGCAAAACAAATCGAAGGAGGCACAAAGACTATAGACTCCATGAAGACAAGAACCATGTATGCTCCATTTATGCCCACATGTCCAATGTATATCTTCAACAACTTGAGCAGTTGCTGAATTAATTTGTTAAGTGAGTCCTTTTGTCTAAACCTGATCTCACATGAGGCTTATGTGTAGAAATGGAAAGCAAGGTACATTGGGTCCTCGGGTTACATTGGAGATCCGTTCCTATGGCGTGACATATTGAGATTTTTGCCATAAGTTGGAACCCACCTACATAAGCACCTACATCACTTACATGGAGCACATACACAGCAGTCATGAAGTGAAACAGTAAAAAAAAATTTTGAAGAAAGATAACAATTCCTGGCCTCTACTTGTGGTAAATAAATAATAAAAATCATAAAGCACATATGTACATATGTCGAAATAATGGGACTTTTTTTCTTTTTTTAAATAAATACTGTAAATGGGAGTTGGTGATGTAACCATGAAAGGACCTACATCGAGTCCAACGTAACCCAAGGACTGTCTGTATTTATTTTTGGCAAAACAGAAGCTTCTGGAGTTTGGGGTGAGTTGGGGGTCTATTCTTGTCTTGCTGCTTACTAACTTCATCCCTCCTTATCACATCTCAACATGAACAAAACAAAAGAGGCAACGGGGGAAAAGCCCTGATCCTATGGCACTATGGAGGGAGTATCTTCTTCCTTGAAGAAACCCCAACCACGTCATTTGGTTTCTTAGACATCTCTAATCATTCAGACCTCCTTGCACACAAAAGAATTCTAAATCCTTGTACACCCTTCTTCTATCCAATCTACATAGATTTCAATTACCAGACAAGGTAACGTCAAATCCCTATTAAGAATATTCTAAATACAGAGGAAGGATCCTAAACCAGTGAGAACAAAGAAAAGTCTTATGCAAATAGCTTGCCCTTCAACTTCGAGGGGGGAAAAAAAGCAGGAACAAACAAACTTAAAAACCGTCCACTCTTGAGTTTTCATATTAGACATGTAGGTTTATTACACGAAAATATGGGAATGCCCCTTTATCAACCATTCAGCCACTTAGGCTTCCACTTCTTCAATACACATTTTCCACCCAATTTCAAGCAGAACTGGTGGCACTCCTCTGTTTATTTGACTCATTTTGCTTCTCAACAAGGAGGAGTTGGTTGGCTCAGCTTCCCAAGACTCCTCAATAAGAAGTTCCTTAGAGGCAGTTGGTCTTTATGGGTCCTGCTCATGTAAGAGCCGCAGCATGAGCACCAATCCACTGTGACAATGGCAGTGGTATTGCTTTCACTTCAACATAAGTGTATTGGGAAGAAAACAGCAAGAGAAAACAGGAAAATTGGTTGGGGCTGCTTCCCTTGGAAGGAATTTAACAGAGGCTTGAGGCTTCATGGAGTGTCCTTCCATACATCCAGTCAAATAACCACCAGAGGTTTGGGGGCAAAATGAACCAGGCTGAGGATGGCAAGGGGCAGGAGCAATAGTGACCAATATCCTGGGAGGATGCCAGGGAAGACTTTAGGTTGAGCTTGTTGAAACAGGTCTAGAGGTTATATAGGAAAGTTATGGGTTTCAGATAGGATGCCTCATTCTGGAAGGGCCCATTCTTCTCTTTATTGGTAAGCATTCCCATTTCACTTTTCTCACTCATTTAGGGAGGATTCACAGATAATTTCATTCTAGGTCAAGGGACCCGTGCTCATGTATTAGAAGGTTATACTTCTCTTGATGTGTCAGTGACTAGTCTTTATGAGGATTTAAAGCAGCTGGCACCCTGACCGGTTTGGTTCAGTGGATAGAGCGTCGGCCTGTGGACTGAAGGGTCCCAGGTTCAATTCCGGTCAAGGGCATGTACCTTGGTTGTGGGCACATCCCCAGTAGGAGGTGTGTAGGAGGCAGTTGATCGATGTTTCTCTCTCATCAATGTTTCTAACTCTCAGTCCCTCTCCCTTCCTCTCTATAAAAAATCAGCTGGCAATAGTAACAAAGATGAGTAGATAGCTCAAAACCATGACCTACAAGATACTATTAAAAGGCTTTCTTTTTTTTTTGTCTTCAGATATCTGAAGTCCACCATGGAGAGGAGGAGTTAGATTGATTCCATAATACTTCAGAAGACAATGAGAACCAACGGTTGGAAGACGTAGGGAGGTAGATTTGGGCTCTATAAGAAGGAATTACCTACAATTGAATCTGTTCAAAGATTGCCTGATTCCCCCAGGGAACAGTGAGTGAGTTCCCCATTCCTAGCAGAGTTTGAGCAAAGTCTAGTAGCCACTCACTAGGAATATTGGGGAAGAAATTCTCATTAAAAAAGAGAAAGAATGATGTGTTCAACTCTGTCTTTGACTTCTGTGGCAAAGGCTTAAAAAATGCTGATGACAAGAGCAGGGGTAGACCTTTCCCCCTTTCAAAGCCTCATTTTGCTTCCTTTCAAAATGAGATGACTGGGTCACCTTGGCAGTTTAGGTGGGCTCTGGCATTCTGTGCTAATGCTAACAATCCAGGTAATTTACCATTCCAGTTTTGAGGTCACATGGCTAAGAGCACATCCAGGTGGTGTGTCAGGTTCTTCAAGTACCTTCATTCTTGTTCTAGGGAAAAGGGGGGAAGAAAGTTCAGCTTTGATTCCCATGACCTCACATGCCTATCAATCTAAGGCCTGGGAGATTTTCTTGGCTGCTTGCCAATTTTCTTGGCCCTTTCACATCTTAGCCTTGTCTGTGTGCCCCCAGGGGCCTCGGTGAAGTCCCAAGAGACATTGTTGCTCAGCACAGGGGAGCTAAAGGCTTTCAAGAAGCAGTGGAGGACTGGCTCTGTTCTAATAGTGCTGGGATTTGGGCTCTGATCATTTGACATGCTCTTAAATTGGAACTTATAGGAACTCCTTTCCACAGTCCTATGATCAAGAGGTAGAATCAATGAAAGGGAAGGCCTACTCTCTTATCTTAAAATCTTAGTGTTAGCAGATAACTAGAGCACACCTCTGCTTAATTAAAAAAAACAACAACAACAAACCTTCCATAAGAATTAAAAAAAAAAAAAAAGAATCACAAAATGCATTCCTCATTCATTCATTTATTTAATCAACATTGAAGTGTTGACCATGTACCAGTCATTGAGATAGCACTGTATTAGTTAGCTAGGGCTGCCATAAACAACAACAACAACAACAACAACAACCACAGACTGGGTAGCTTAAGCAAAAAGAATTTATTTTCTTATAGTTTTGGAAGCTAGAAGTCTGAGAGCAAGGTGCCAGCAGGGTTGGTTTCTTCTGAGGCCTCTCTCCTTGGCTTGCAGACAGCCACCTTCTTGCTTTGTCTTCACATTTGTTTGCTATCTGTCCTAGTATCCTTTCTTACAAAGACACCAGTCACATTGGATCAGGGGCCACCCATATGACTTCATTTTTACTCAGCTACTTCTTTAAAGGCCATATTTTCAAATGTGATCTCGTTCTACGCTACTAGAGGGTTAGGACTTCAACATGTGAATTTTAGGGGAACATAATTCTCATAACAAGCACAAAGTTGTGACTTACTGGCAGATATAGTAAAAATGCAAATGAGATTTCAGCTGACAGGGAGGTCAATATGATTTAACTGGATGCCTAATGGTATGGCAATCTCAAGCTGTGTGACTAGAAATATTATAGAATATATGTTCTCTTAATCAGTTTCCATTTAATTGATGTATTGGACTTATGCATTCTCTTGATTTTTTTCTGTGAATTATATGGACCAATGCCCACAGCATGCTGAATGCTGGTGGCCAGTGACCTATTTTCCACTGTGCTCAGCCACTTGTGACCCCACCAGGTAGGTCCATGCTTACCAAAAATTACTGTGTTTATTCATAAGTATGGAAGTGTCATTATACTTGTTATTATAATTATAGAACCTAGTTATGTATTATGTAAATCAGTGAAATATGTGTGCAAAAGAGAATCGTTTCTATGAAAACTAAACGGAATGTTTTAGAAACTCTTAATAATGGTGAGCCACTAAAAGAATTGGTACTATTGTGAGTGTGAGACAGACATGGTCCACAGCTTGGCTCTGCCCCACTCTAGCATTGTACTTCTTTCAATGGTACAAGCATTAACATGATGAGTGATAGCAAAGACCCCATCTATACTAATAAAAGGATAATATGCTAATTAGACTGGGTCAACCTGGACATCTTCTGGATGTCCGACTTCCTTCTGAACTAAGCCATGGTGGTGGGGGCCAAGGCAGAGGTGGTTAGGGGCAATCAGGCCAGCAGGGGAGCAAGCAGTAGGGGTGACCAGGCCGGCAGGGGAGCAAGCAGTTAGGGGTGAGATCAGGCTGGCAAGAGGGAGCAAGCAGTTAGGGGGTGATCAGGCCAGCAGGGGGGAGCAGTTGGGGGCAATCAGGACAGCAGAGGAGGACAGTTGGGGTGATCAGGCCAGCAGGCAGAGACAGTTAGGGGTGATCAGGCAGGCAGGCAGGTGAGTGGTTAGGAGCCAGCAGTCCCAGATTGTGAGAGGGATGTCCGACTGCCAGTTTAGGCCTGATCCCTGTGGGGTCCCAGTTTGGAGAGTGTGCAGCCTGGGCTGAGGGACATCCCCCCTCCTGTGCACAAATTTCATGCACTGGGCCTCTAGTCAATTATAAAAGACTAGAAGCGTTCTGTACTCAGATTGCTTCACGCGTGTCTTTAAGTTCTTAGCTTAGCTTAGTCCCCTAACTGTAAACTATATGAGGGCATCATATAGGTCCATTTTTCCCCTCACCATCCCTAGCATATTATAGTACTCAATAAATATTTTCTTAGTGAAGGATCTTTGTTATTATTATGATGCATTTCCTCCCAGTATTTTTTCTATGTGTAATATATAAATATACTTTCGGCATACATTGTATATATATTTTTGTTCTCTACCTTTTTCCCACTTAATTATGACCTAATCATTTCCCCACATCATTCAAAATTCTTAAGAAAAAAATGTTTTGTTTTGAAATGGTGTCTGGTACTCTGGGAATTGTGCCCAATGTACCATCTGTATTAACATGAAGGTTCTAAGATATCTTGGGTGTGGCTAAGGGGATGCTGTCCATGAGTGGCATCCTCCCCATGTGTTGCCACAGAAAAGAGTTTAATTGCTGCTTTATTGGCTAGAACAGCTTACAAAGAGCAGATTGGTTTTTCCATCCTGCAGGCTACTTAGGAACATCTCTGCCCGAGACCAGGAGACTTAATTTTACTTCCTGAAATAACTCTTTCTCGGTTAGCTTCACATGTTCAAAGTTTTCTGATTCCTCTACAGTACCCATTTCACTTAAGAGCACCAGAGTTATCTTACTCATTCAAGCTACAAATGTTGGGTTTCTCTTTGACACATCACTTTCCCTCCACATTGGATAAATCCTGCCAGTGATATCTCTGAAAACTCTCTTGAATCATCCCTCCCCATCCTCTGTTAACTGTGATGCTGTCCTCTTTCACACCTGCATCGGTTGGGCTTTTGCAGCATCCTCCTGATTAGATTCATTACTTCCTGTCTCACCCACTTCTCAGTCATTCTTTACATTCTAGTGAGCTGTTTTTCCTTCTCAATGGAGAATTTCATCATACTGATTTTTTAAAATTTCTGCTCAAAATCTTTTAAGATTTGCCCTTGTCATAGGATATAGTTCTTTCTTTATTATAGTGTTTACAGCATTTTGCTCTAACCTATATTTCCAGTCTCTTTTCCTGGTATAAAATATTTTAAAATAAAAACAATTTTTAAGAGCATTGTTAGAAATATTACAGAAAGGCAGACCAGGGCCAAATCTTGACTCTGCCCAGTTTAGATGGTAACTCTGAGCACATTACTTTAACCCTGCGGAACAGTAACATGATGGTTAAGAGCAAGGAATCAGGAGCTCCTTCTCCCGGCTTCACCTCTTACTGATGGTAGAACCCTGGCCAAATGACTTAAACACTCTAGGACTCAGGTTCCTCACTTCTAAAATAGGTTTTGCACCTACATGGCTAAATTGTTGTGGGGATTAAATTAATTGATACACGTATAGTTCTTAGAACAGCACCCAATACATACAAGTGTTAAACAGGTGTTTGCCATTATCATATGAGACCTGGTTTTCACATCTGTAAAGTGTGATAGTATTACCCACTTATCATACAGGAGTATTTTGTAATGAAAGAAAACGCTATAAGATTGCCTATATGAGAGCACCTAGAACAACTTCTGGGCCCAAAATCAAATGTACAGTTCTTTTCATTACACAGACTTCAACTTAGAATTCAGTTCTGCCCTTTGAAAACTCCCATAGCCCTTTTTAATAGTGTTAATACAGCAGTTATCACTCTATATTATATATATTTGCTCTCTATATATGTATTATATACATATGTATATCATTGTATATATTTATATGCAAACTGTTAGCTTTTCCTTGAGGGAGAGGGCTGTGTATCCTTAACTTCCATGTTACTAACTCATGACTGAATCCCAGCACAGATGCAGATAGGTAATCATTAGAAGTGCATCCTTTTGAGTCAGACAAACATAGGTCCACATTCCAGCCCTGCCTCTTGCTAGCTGTGTGTAGGAAATTAAAGAGGTTACTTACACTCTCTGCTAATACTCCTCCCTATAGGGCTGGTTGAGGAGTAGACAAAGTAATTGAATATAAAATATAGTGACTTGGTCACAACAAGAGCTCAATAAATGTTGCCGGGTAATAATCATTTATTAATTTTAATTATTAGGAATGCATAGATATCAACACTCTAATTTTTTAAAAAACTTTTGTTCTTTTATTCTTTTAGATTATGATCTATGAGTTTACCACTTAAGTTTAAGTTACTGGAATTTACTTCTTCTAGAAAGTTAGAGTATGAGGCAAGAACTGAAATGGGAAGCTCTGTAGTGGCAGGCTGGGTAAAAAGAGAGAACCTTCCGTATTTTTACTAATAAATAATAAAGATAGGCCTCTTGTGAGATAAAGGAACAACCTTTTCTACTATGTGTTTGTTGAAATGAAAGAAAGGAAATGAGCACTGACAGAGATGGGCGACATCATAGTGTCATCTGCCATCCCTGAAGTCCACTTCCTCTTTGTGGAGGCATGAGGACCCAAAAGAAACACAGCCCAGCACTCATGGAGAGGGTGTCAGCTCCTCGGATGCTCATTTTTAATGGAAGAGTGTAACTGGCAAACACCTGGCTGCCTGCTCTGAGGGGGAAACAATCATAAAATGAAGACACCAACATAAGGGAAATTATTCTTCAGATAAGTTATCTAAAAGGCCTCATACGTTATAAGCTCCCCACATCACCACACATACACTTCAAGTCAGTTCTACAAAACTGAATTCTGTGTGCCACATTTATGTCAGGCATCATTCTAGATGCTATGGGAAGTCACAGCAGGGCAAATACAAAGATTTCTCTGATATAGTCATTTCCTCAAAGAAATTTTCTAATCTAATAGGAAGACAGATGTAGTCTAGAATCACCAATATCTGTAAAACAATGCAAATAGATTAGTGAAGAGTAAGCAGAGAGTCATGGGACACCAAGGAAGGACACCAAGGAATCTCCAGGTAGCACATGTTGTGCAAGAAATTTTACAGACTGAATGGCATTTCTTCCATGGAAAAATCAAATGAGGTCTGTATTATGAGCTCTTTTATATTGGTTAAGTTGACTCTCAGAGAGGTTAAGTAATTCACCTATATTACTTAATATAGCAAGTATTCACCAGTGTGGCATCCAGATTCAAGGTTATTTGGTGGCAGAGTCTTGGCAATTTCTTTTCTAGAGATAACAGGAGGCAGCTTTTGATTGCAGCTTGAAACATTTCAACGGGTGGGAAAGGTGGGTAGAGGGGACTTGAAGAGAAGGCTTTCACCTTGAGGAAAGAATGTTGTTTTGAGAGAACTTATTAACCATAGTAGAACCGTACCTATCTCACCTATCTCATCTATAGCATCTATCCATCAAACAAATCATGTATACTTTCTATGAGACAGGGCATGTACTAGTTACAAAGAGATGTAGGTGCATGGGACAAAAACCTATGATGTCATTCACATGTCACGAGTTCAAAAGATGCCCTGTGAAACTTGTGAACAATATGTAGTGTGGTCAATGCCTGATGTGGCCCCAGTGTGTTATGATTCATGGTTATTTTACCCAAAAGAGAAAGATGGAAACAAAAAATATTATGAAAAGACACTCAGCTGGAATTGGGAGGTTTGAGTTCTAGCCTTGATTTGGCTACTTCCTGACTTTGTGACTTTGGACAAGTCACATCCATTTTCTGTGACTGAGTTTCTTCATGGAAGGAGTGAGGCTTCGTTTAAATGATTTTGACCATCTTCCTCCCAGCTCAGAGTGAACACTGAGGGGCTTTGATAAATTTACTTTGCTCTAGCAGGTTCTTTCTTCTCTTTCAAGTTTTCTCCTCCACATCTTCCTGGAGATGGCTGATGCTCCATCTTAGGAGCATTTATAGAAAACCCTCAACCTACCTCAGAATGAAGGCGCATAAGATGAGGAGGGAGAGGAGAGCCAAACACGAACTCTGCCTCTGAGAAGAAAGGTAGAGTGAGATGCTGGCTCAAGGCAGTGCCAATGCCCTCCAACACCCTCCCTGGAGGTTAGCTGACTGTGGCTGGGAAACCCCAAACTGGAAGATCTCTAAGGCCCTTAGCTATGACCATGTGCGTTTCCACAGATGGATGTGACACTGTGGGCCTGCATTATTCAGCCAGCCACAGACAAGGTGTACAAAACCTTGGTAAATGGCTGGTAAATGCTGGATAACTGACCACTTCTGGGTAAAATAGAAAGTCACCATGTCATTGTGCTTTGGCTCTGTGGAGACAAGAAACGGTGGAGAAAAGATTTATTGGAGGTTAAATTTAAGTATTTGGGCCATTTATAACCACTGAATCCCTAATACTTCCTTTCTGTGTTTATAATAAATGTCAACTTATTGTTATACTGCTAAATACACAAATTAAATAATCTCTAACCAGTTATTCTGTTTGAAGGCTAGGTCCCTAGGAACCCTGCGTTTTTACAGAGCACGTAAAGGCCTTGTATTCCAGTCTTACCTCTGACACTACTCTCTCAGTCATCTTAGACAAGCCACTAGTCTCTTTGTGCCTCAATTTTCTCATTGGTAAGATGAGGAAGTTGGGTTCATTAGCTTTGACTACCTTTTTCTTGCCATTGATCCCACATTTTAAAACATTCTCACTCTCAAAAATTTACATAAGTAATAATCTGTCTTTTCCTAGTGCTTTCATTTATCATAGTTGTATATCATTTCTAGTCAGAACTTCTGTATAATGAAGTATCAAATGTAACCACACTGAGACAATATAATTACAGATGGAAGAAACTTGGCCTTTGATCTTTCTTAGGGAGTCTTCTCAAAGGAAAACTTGTGATTTCTGGAAAGATGTTGAAAAGTTGAAAGAGCTGGGGGAGTTGAAATTGCCAAAAGCATGAACAGATGAGTTTAGATCCTCATTTTATCATTTGGTAGCTCAGCAACTTTGGGAAACTTATTATTTGAATCTCATCATTCTTATTTATAAAATGGAGAGAATTATGAATTGTATTGATCTTGCCTACTTCACAAGTTTTTTCTTGGAGTTAAATTGAATAAGATACCGAGAAATTTGTTCAAAACCACACAACCTGATACAAATTTAAGTTGTTATTCCTGGTATACTCCAATTTTATGTATTATTAGGATATTCAGTTGCAACTGACAACTTTTCAGACTGAGATTTCCCCATCCACCCCGTCAGAGATATGAGATCATTTACCTAATGACTGTCATCTGTTTCTTTCCCTTATGCACAAGTGGTTCTTTTTAAAATTTACATAGCATTAAATTTACTATTTTAACAATTTTAAGGTATACAGTTCAGTGGCATTTTATATATTTACAAATTTTACATCCATTACCACTATTTCCAGAATGTTTTCATCCCCTCCAAAGAAAACCGCATACCCATTAAGCAGTCTCTTCCCATTCTGTTCTCTCCTTACCCTCCAATCCCTGCCAGCCACTAACCTGCTGTCTGTACAGGTTTGTCTATTCCGGACATTTCATATAAATGGACTCCTACAATTTGTGCCTGGCTTCGTTCACTTAGCCTAATGTTTTCAAGCTTCATCCGTGTTGTGGCATAGATCAGTACTTCATATTTTATTATGGCTGAATAATATTCTGTTGCGTGAGTATAGCACACCAAGGTTTTTAACCTTTGGGTTATTGTCTTCTTTGAGACTCTGACCACAGACATAAGTTTACTCTTCTCCCTACAAGACTACATGTAACTCTAAGATATTAGCAGATACCCTCAAGCCCATTAATGAATCCCAGATTAAGAACTTTAAGAGATCTTTTTCTGGATTTCCTTCCTTTCTTTCCTCCTTTCTTTCCCCCTTTCTTTCTTTCTTTCTTTCTTTCTTTCTTTCTTTCTTTCTTTCTTTCTTTCTTTCTTTCTTTCCTTCCTTCCTTCCTTCCTTCCTTCCTTCCTTCCTTCCTTCCTTCCTTCCTTCCTTCCTTCCTTCTTTTCTTCCTTCCTTCCTTCCTTCCACTACTAAATGAGTATAAGGCACTTTTCTATGCTCTGGGGAAAATAAAAGTGATAAAAAAAAATCAGACAAGAATTTTCCTTACCCATAGAGCTTACATTCTAGTGGCGGACAACAAACAGTGAACAAATAAAACACAGAAAGGCCATAAATACTATGGGGAGAAACAAAGCCTGGGGAGAGGGGGTGGGAATGGCTGAGGAAGAGGCATTGCAATACTAAATCGGCAATCAGGGGACCTTCACTGAGAAGGTGACCTCTGCAGGAGTAGTTGAAGGTGTGAGGAAGTGGCCCGGATTGTCTCACCCATAGGAAGATCTGATCACCCTCACAGAAGTCGCTTTAGCAAAGAGGCCTAGATAATGTTTATTTTTCTGTGAGAGAGACAATTCCATCTTTAAATTACCCACCAAGAATTCACATGGATGTGGATTTCCACGAGTTTTCCTCCCTGAAAGTCTAAAATTTACTAAGTTTCATGGTAATTTGGAGCACAGGCTTGGTTGTTTAGACTCTATCTTTGCCAGAAAAAATCTGCATGCCTTTCCAGAAAGTCAGTTACCTCTCTTCATAGCCTTTTCATTTGTAAACCGGTAATACCAACCCTAGAGATGGCAGCCATTTTATAACAACCCTATTCAATGACATAAAGGAAAACACCCGGGACGCTAGCAGAAGTATAGATTTTGCTCAATAAATGGTAGATAATTTTATTTACAGAACACTTGCTGATTTTTATTCTCTCCCGAGATTAAATGCTTCTGCATGTGGCTTACCCAGGGGAAAAAGGAAGTGTTCTGTTGCATGTGTTGCTTCAGTCCGGAAAAAAAAGGAAGTGGGAAGGTGTATTACGGGGAGAAACAGCCCAACTATTTCAGTCCCACAGATACACACTGTATGTCGCACTTCTTCTGTCTCTACTTTAGGATTCATTTTGGACTTTCCTGGAATTTGAGTTCTTTGTGTCTCATTTAGATTTCAAAGACAGAATGTCCCTTCCCCCACTCCCCCTCTCAATTCTTCTAGGTCTCTTATTCAAAGACTCCTTCCCTGGACTCACTTTTCACCTCTGCATATCCAGCCCCATTACTCACCATCCCTTACCTTGCTTTATTTTTCTTCAGAGCACTCAACACTCAGTGCATAGAACAGTGCTCAGCACTAGCAGACACTCAGGAAAATATTTATTGAATAGGAAAATTTATTGAAAACCTTGAAAGTCCTGAATTTTGTATTTCCACCCATTTGGTATTATGTGTGACTAAATGACTTACTTTGACCAATGAACTGTGTAAGTGGAAGTGACAATATATCACTCTTGGGTAGAGGCTTATAGAGACAGTGCATGCTCTGTTGCCTTCTCCTTCCTTCTGTCAGGCAAATAGCAATGTTTGAAATAGTGGCTATATCATCAGCCTGGATTTCAGAGTGATCACAATGAATGGACCTTCTCCTGATTTCTTGTGATGAGCATGTAATATGAGCAAGCAAAACTTTGTTGTTTTAAGCCACAGAACCTCATGGTGTTCTGTTTGTTTGTTTGTTTATTTTTACTGATACAAGTACTAATCTTATAACTAAGTCTTATTATTCTCTCTTCCCCTGAGAGATATCTGGGTATCATTCACCTTCAAATGAAAAGACTCATTATTAGGAAAAAAACGGATGTGTTATTATAGAATCAGGTAAGGCCACATCTGACTTACTTGGACACAACTGCAGGACGTTCATTGATTGGCTTCATGTGCACTTCCGGCTCTGGATTATGAGTTTAAGTTTCAGAGGTCAGTGTCTTCAGGGAGCAGAGGGGCTACCTGAGATAGCCCTCACCTAGTTCTGGACCCTATGCCATTTATTCTTCCTCTGTTTCTGCTGACATGACCAAGTTGGTGCTGTCTCTGGTCAATTTACCTCTTTTATACTAATACGACAGACAATTATCTTCATACTCAATTTCAGATTATTTGAAGTTTTAATGTTGGGGGGGAAAAAAGCTCCACAGATTTCACACTTGAGGGTTGGGGTTTAAGTATCTATTTACCAGCTCTATGATCTTAGGTAAATTGCTTAACTTTCCTGAGCCAAAGAATCTCTGTTAAAAAATTGGGATGACAGTGTGAGTCCATGATCTTGGCAACCACAATTCTTGGGGAAGATGTGTTTCGGAATTTAGACTTTTTCAGATTTTACATTGTATGTGTTGCATAGAATGTAGATAGAGCAAAACAAACCCAGCAGGACCTGGGCAGCCCTCTAAAAGCAAACATATTAATATGTCTGCAGCAAAATTTATTGCTAATTAAGTAAATAGAATAAAGACTGCGAAGAGGCCTGTTTCCTTTCAAAGCAGGCTTTGTAATCATATGCATTCCTCCCAAACTTTTGATTTTTGAAGTATTTTAAATTACAGATCATATATTGTGTACCTATACTATTTTTCAGGTTATAAGGAACAAATTAAATAAAGTGTATCAAAATGATATTGTGTACAATGTCATCATAAAAAATGAAATTTATTTTATCCTTACAGCACAGAATTGGTAGTTCATTCAACAATAAAAATAATATTCAATGAGCATCTGTTATGTGCTTATCATTGTTCCAGGTGCTGGCACTTAAGTCATTAATGGATCAACGGTCCATTTCTTCCATTCAACCTCTTTCCCAGAGGATGCATGTGCTTCTATGAAATCCTTTCCCATATGTGTGCACACAGAGTCAGTCTTTTGATGGTTTCTTAGGCTCATTAAGATACTTATTTGGGGCTTTTAAAAATGTCAGATAAATTAAATTTTCTACTTTTCAGAACAAGTTAGCCCTAAAAGGTCTTCTGGTGAGTCACCTTCTGAGCGGGAAAATCTGTCACTGAGGCATAATTAACATTCTGGGTTGCCCCCAGTTTCTATGGAGACCAGTCTAGCCCCTCCGGGGAGGAGTGATGGATGTGTAATCTCCAAGATAAGTAACTGACAGGTAAGAAATTTTCCTTTCTCAAATGCATTAATTATCCACATTCATTATTCATCAAACACTGTGAGTTCCCTTTTAGATATTGGACCAAATAGAGAAATTCTCCACTCTCCAGCCCCTGTAGGTCTGCTGTTTGGTTTGCATTTTAATGGCACGTGTTTGTCTAATGTCACTGGGAGATGGAATGAAGACTCGACACTTTGTTGACTCCGGTAGCAAAAACTTCAAGGTGATTTCAACTTTCTCAGTCTCTGATATTTTCTTATTATTGTTTCCTGCTTCTAGAATGTAAGCTTGGTAAGAACCCAGGCCTTACCTGTCTTGTTCACTACTGTATCCGCCTCCAGAGTAGTGTATGGTCACTTAATAAGTACTTATAAAAAGAGAGAATGAGCAAATGATGTTTGGGTTGGGGGATGGCAGAGTCCATTGGTATAGATGCACATATGAACTGTCTATGGATGATCCAGCCCTAGTTCTTTGAGGGGAATTTCTGTCCACACCCTCCTTTCTCTGGCTAGACGATAATGCTTAATAAGGCACAGAGAAAAAGCAGATGGAATAAGACACTTAGCCCATTCTAAGATAGGCACCTCTTGGCACATCCTTTAAATCCTTTCTTATGGCAAACACTGCCTCTTAATTTATATGAAACTAGACCTCTTCTTTTCCTGACGTGTGTTCTAGAACCATGGTCAGTTAAGAACTACGGGTTGCATCAATGGACAGGCTATGAAATGCCACAGAGTGCCTCCTGTCAGTATCCAGCCTTGACTCAAGGTCAATTCTCCAAGATTAGTTGGTAAAAAATGAATTCCCTAAAGGCTGATTTGTCCAATGACCAATTTTCCAAAAATATATTTTCTACAATCCACTTATAAACTAGATAGCCATTGGTGTTCCTTGGGCTGGTTCAAAAGCCTTTAAGTTTTTCATTGATGTCTTTTTGTTCCATATTCTGTTAGTTTCATCAGAGCCATTTCTCTATGTCAGATCAAGGTTTCTTGTTTTGTAGATTTTCTGTTCTTTCGATCTGTGACTTTTGGGCATGAGGATTTTTTTGTGTGCATTTCAAACTAGGCATTGTCCAGGTCTTAAATGTTAAGGTTAGGATAAAAGATAGAGCAGATGTTTCTTGTGTAACGTATTCTAAATCCAGTTGACTAAATGTTTATTGACTGGTTCAAGCAATGAATATTTTGTTTGGGTTTTGAGCAATAGAGAAGTACTTCAGGATCTGAGTTACTAAACATGTAAGAAATTGATGTTCAGTCCTCCTAAACAGAAAGGACCAAGTGACTGAGGAGAAACAGGAAAGCTAAAACTTCGTTGTACTTTTTAATAGCACATCCTTTCATTCACTTATTAATTCAACATGTCTGGAGTCCCTCTTTAGTGCCAGCTCCTACTCTAGGTACTTGGAATAAGAGAAAAATAGGACTTGTTTCCTACTTTCGAGACTAGTCTGCTATTTTGGAATCTCCAGGTAAGATTGTAAGGCCCGTTCTGTTGAATTCATTTGACTTTTTCTTTTTTTTAATTTTTGTAATCATTCTTTTAGCCCATTCTATCTTCTGTTTTATAGGTATAACATATATCTTATTCATTCTGAATTCGATCTTCATGGCCTATCTTAATTCTTACGAAAATGCCCTTTCTCATCTTATAAATGCTGACTGCACTGTTAGTGACTTCAGTATTTACCCCCTTGGCCTCTTTTGCCCTCTCTTGCCCTGGCAGCCTGTCCCTTTCGAGGTTGTATGAATCTGAAGACCAGTGTTCTGGTCCTATTCTTTCACTTATCAAGCAAATGTATTATAATTAAAAATTGCTGGAAATCCAGATGGCTTCCAGTTTTAAATTATTATAAGCAACATTTCTATAAAAGCCTTTTTATTTATAATAATTTTTTTCTTGTTTTGAATCATTTCCTTAGGATATATTTCCATGAATGAGATTACTCAGTCAAAGGCATGATTAATTTTGTGTTTTTGTTACCTGAGGGGCTTGCTTTCGATGAAACAAATGGCTTATTTTTCTTATCATAAAAGTAATTCCTGCTCATTATAGAATACCTGGAAGATACAGAAATTTATAAAAAGAAAACAGAAAATCTCCCTTAATATTATCACAGAAAGATAACCATTATTAACATTAAAAACATTTTTAAAATCTATCATTAATATTTTGGTATGTTTTCTTCAACGTTCACAAAATTTGGATCATATATCATTTTGTATCCTGCTTCTTAAACTTGATCATCAGCTTTTCCCATGTCACTAAATATTTTTCAAAAAAGAGATTAAAAAAATCCATATAGTACTGTGTTGTGTGAACGACCAGCAATCCCTTCTTATTGGACTTTTATCGGCATAGATGATGCTGTAAATGAACATCCTGATATAAACTTTTATGGAAATTCTAGTTATTTGCCTAGAATGAATGTTTGGAGGTAAAGTTCTGGATGAAGGGTACAAATATTGTCAGTTTTTGACCCAAACAAGAATCATGCATCTTGACTGATGATAACATTTTGCCACTCTATATTAGTTTCTTATTGCTGCTGTAACAAATCATCACAAATTTAATGGCTTAAATAAATACAAATTTATTTAAAGTTCTGGAGGTCAGAAGTCCAAAATGGATCTCATTTGGGTTAAAATCAAAGTGTCAGCAGGGCTGTGTTCCTCCAAGAGGCTTTAGGAAGGATCCATTTCCTGGCCTTTTCTAGCTTCTAGAGGCTACCCACATTCCCTGGCTCATGGTTCCCTTCCTCCATCTTCAAAGCCAGCAATGTTGCATCAGGTCCTCACACTGCCATTTCTCTGGCTCCCTCTTCTATTTTGAAGGATGCCTGTGATTACCCTGGGCCCACCTGCACCATTCTACCTATCTTAAAGTCAGCTAATTAGCAACAATTCCATCTGCAATCATAGTTCCCTATCTGCCATATCACCTAATATATGTATTCATAGGTTCTGGGGATTAGGATGTGGACATCTTTGTAGGGGCATTATTCTGCCTACCACCATTTTTTCATTTGGTTATTGTCTTTCTACCTCCTATAGCTTTGTTTTAGTTAGAAGTCAGTTCCATCAGAGTGCAACAGAAAGCCAAAAGTCTTTTGGTCCTTAACTATGTGTACAACACTTTATTAAATACAATGCCCTAAAAGAGCTTGCTCTTTGATGAAGGAAATAGCTACTTACAAAAGGACCTTAGGTCAAGGCAGAGTAGTGACAAAATAGTAGTTCCAGGTAGCTCAAAGGAACACAGAAGGCAGCTGATTAATGTTTATTCAGGGAAGTTTACTAGAGGAAGTGATATTTGAACTGAAAATTTATTGATGTCTAGAATTGTAATAGATATAGATGGGGAATGGCATTTCAAACAAAGGACCAGAATGGCTAAAGACATAGAAGTGAAAAATCAAAGAATGTATTTAGACTGGTGATTAGTCTAAAACAGTGCTGTCTGACAGAACTTCTCATGATGACAGAAATGTTCTGTATCTGTGCTCCTTGATATGGTAGCCACTAGCTACTTATGGCCATCAGCATTTTAAATGTGGCTAGTGCAACTGAGGAACTAAATCTTTAATTTTAATCAATGTAAATGTAAATAGTCATATGTAGACAAATAGACTAGAGCAAGAGATCTTTTGAGGATAGGGATTTTGGAAGATTGCCTTGGGAGATTTATTGAAGTCACAAAATAGATAATAGAGGGCCTTGAAAAGCATGCACAGGTAATGGGAGTCACCAAAACATTTTGAGCAGAAGAGTGACATAATCACAAATATGTTGGAGTTAAGACAGAATCTTGATGGCCTTTGGAGGATGGTAAGTTTCAAAAGCCTGGATAAAGGATTTCTAGTTGCCAAGCGTCCTGTGAACTGGCCAATATGATCCATTGAATCATCGCCCAGACCCAATTTATATTTGGAATTTCATGCCATCTTGAAGGAACATCATCCAGTGCCAGGGTCTTCTCTGAGCTAATTGGGCTTTGGCAGTGATGTCATTCCATGGTGGGCGTTTGTCGAGACTATGGCAGTGATAACTCAAACCTTGTTTTTGGTAGCATGTGCCCATGTGCAAAAAGTCTGCTCCCCTCCCTCAAATGCAATTTACACTTCTGGTCCCTTTCTGAATACTGGAGATCAGTAGGCTATTTATACTTCATGGCTGGGAAGATTCCTCTCTTTCCATTCTATGTACAATTATTTCTCCTGTTATTAATATGGCTTAAAATACAGTTAGAGGGAACAATAATCACACTTATCAAACTTCTTATCATCAATAAATATTGTAGGATCATAGAGGGAACAATCTCCTAGGATTAAAATTATGGGCTTAGGAATCAAGTAGACATGTTTTGAATGTCTGCCCAGCTACTTTTAGCTACGGTGTGTGTTGGACAAGTTTGTTAACTTGTATAAAACTCAGTTTCCTCACCCTTGGAATGAAGGTAGTACTTTTTGCTAATAAGGTTGTGGGTTAAATGTAATCCAGATTTATGGCTAGCTTTCTATATCTGCTTGCTGCCTTGTATGACCTCAGATTTTTCTTTCTGTCTTGGCGCGAGGACTGGGGAATAAGGAAGAATTTTCTGATAATTCCCTAAGGGATATGTGGAGGAACGTTTCGTGACATGTCCCACAGTGGGATTTTCACAGTCCCCAAGATCCCTCTTGAGCACTGTCTTCACCCTCTCCTCTGTGATTTCTGAGCAGTTCAGTTCTGTCCCAGACTTGCATACCATTGCACTGTCCAGTCATCTCACCTCCCAGCAGCCCTGCTGTGAAGTGAACATCAGACTATCATCTATCAGAAGGAATTTTAATGCTTATTAGCATGTCTTTGAGATCTCATTTCTCACTCAAATGCCCTATCAAGATATTACCTGCAATGATATTTGTTTTCTTCCTGAGATATTCTAAGGAAAAATGTAAAAACAACGTCCTCCATTTTGCATAAAGACCCTTAGCACAATGTCTGCACCAAGTAATACTTAACAAACAAAAATTCATTTTTTTAGGCAAAGTGAAAACAATGTAGTGAAACATGTGCCAATTCCTCTACTTAAGAATTCATGTTTTGTATTTGTCCCTTAATTATTAATGTTCTATGAGGAAAAGTTAAGTATTAGCAACCCCGAGTCAGAGGTGCCCAGGCATAAAAGACATCAAGGGTGTGTCACTTCAGGCTCAAACTCCCATCTGGGGACCTGGGAACATCCCTGTATAGACTGTTCTTTTCTTCCTTATACAGACACGTTAAATGCCTTTCCTAAGCTTACATCAGCCTCTAAATTGCAAAAGCATCGGTTATAATGGAACTTTATTAAAGAAAATAAATACTCAACTACCATTCTGTCTTCTCAATAGGCAATTGACCTCAATCCCCCACATGCCCCGTAGTCTCTCAATACCCCGAAGTGCGTAGGTATTGGTGTTCTTAGTTGGTTTGGTTGGTCTCTTATTTCTGGGTCATAGCAAGTCTGTTTGGACTTCCTCCTATCACTGCATGGTTCATCAGCTGTTCTGTTGGTCTGATGACTTATTATCCATAGAAAATATTATCCATTAGCTATAGAAAAATGTGCTTTGGACCAAACAGTCAGCCAAAGGCTGGGGAAACAGAGAGGAGAAAACACAGTTCACAGACAAACCCAACCATAAACCACACAGAGTGCTCAGCTGTATAATAGTCAATGAGCTGAGTGTTCAAAGCAGAACATATCCCATTTTGCTCTAGGGAGTAAGGAGCCAGGGAAGGTTTCAGGAGCCCTGATGTTAGATATGGGCTTTGAGGAACAAGAAGGGATTTTGCTAGGCTTCGAAGCAGATGATGACAACCATTCTAGACTTTTTCGGTGTGTTAGCCAGAATGAAAGTGAGAACTCCAAGGGGAAAAGGAAACTCAATGGGACCAACTTAAGGACTTTTATAACATTATTCATTCCCAGGTGGACACCCAGCTTAACTACTGGGGGCTTTGTGTTTTCTTTAAATAAAGAAGACCATTCCCTTATAAATGAAAGTTTTTTTCCTCCTCATACAGAGAGCTTAAATTATTTGTCCAAGTTTGTACACTTAGAAGGTGACAAACAGAATCTAAACTCAATGCCTTTCACACAGGACCTAGGTCCTAGTTTGTAGTCAATAACCAGTATTTACTACATGAACAATGAATGAATAAATGAATAAGTGAATGAACAAACCCAGTTTTCCTGACTTCCATTAAAGTATAATTTTTCCTACTTGACACTTGCTACCCTGTTTCCCTGAAGATAAGACAGTGTCTTATATTAATTTTTGCTCCCAAAGATGCGCTAGATCTTATTTTCAGGGGATGTCTTATTTTTCCATGAAGAAGAATACGGTGCACATTTATTGTTGAACAAAAAAAGGAAATTTATTACCTGTGTGTCCACACAATGTGTCCAACTCCTGCCCCGTGTGACTCACTGTCTAATTGTGAGTCAGCCAGACTCCATCAGGGCAGAGCGAGCAGCAGGCGGCAGCTTGTCCTGGCGGCAGCACGGGCTCTCTGATTAAAAGAGACCTTGCACTTCCTGTCTGCTCTGGCTATGCTATGGCCAACAGTGAGCTGCTCAGCGGTACCCGCCGCTACAGCCCAGAGTCCAGAGTTACGGTAGCTTCGGGGGGGGCTTATTATCAGGGAGGCCTTAATGTTTGGGGAGGCCTTATTATTGGAGATGTCTTATTTTTGGGGAGGTCTTATTTTGGGGGGATGCCTTATATTTCAGCAAGAGGCGAAACTGTAAGTAGGCCTTATTTTGGGGGGATGTCTTAATTTCGGGGAACAGGGTATTGTTGTTTAGTCATCTACTAGCAATCACTGATTATTATCATCATCCATAGCAACATCCCAAGGGATAAACCTTGAGGTCTTTGTGAATCCCCAAATTCATGAAAGCATATATAACACAACATGTTTTAAAAATGAGAATTTTACATATGTCAGGGAGTCCATCCATCAGTTTTGAAAATTGTGTTCTATTCTTCCTGCCTCTAGTCTCAATACCTTTCAGTTTCTCATGTCACTGGAGGCTTGGCCTAAATGTACCTTGAACCACACCCCTCATAAGCTTTCTGTGTGACCTTTCTATGGTTTACAGGCAAAAAATTGCTCCCCCAGTACAGAGTTAGAGGCTCCATCCTGCCTTCTCATCCTTATCTTTCACTCTGTTCTTGCATTCATCCGATAATATTTATTGAGCACTTCTTAAGACTCAGACCCTGGGCTGGGTACTGAGGATACAAGGGTAAAGAGGAAAGACACACAGTTTCTCTTCATGGAGCTCCCTATCTAGTGGAATAAACAGTAAAAAGTGAAAGTTATATTATGTAATGGTTTATATTAAGAAGTTGTAATTTTGATAAATACCACAAATGGGAAGTAAAGTGCTGAGGTTGTTTAGCAGGGGAATCTAATTTGTTTAGGAGGGTCAGAATCAGCTTCCCTGAAGGACCATATTTAGGGAAATAGAAAATTGCTCAGAAGAAAGATGGGAGAGGGCATTCCTAGCAGAAGGCACAGCACAGGTAAAGGCCCTGAAGTAGGACAGGCTTCAATGGATTCCTATTGCACTGAGAGCAAAATCCAAAGGCCTCATTTTAGATAAACCAAAGAACTTATATACTTACTAGAGGCCTAGTGCACAAAAATTTGTGCACTTGGGCGGGGGAGGGTCCCTCAGCCCGGCCTGTGCCCTCGGGGATTGTCCACCTGCTGGCTTAGGCCCACTCCCCAGGGGATCAGGCCTAAGCTGGCAGTTAGACATCCCTCTGGCAGCCTAAGAACCCTTGGGAGATATCCACTTGCCAGCGGGGAGCAGGTCTAAACTGCAGTCGGACATCCTTAGTGCTGCTGA
This sequence comes from Murina feae, assembly GCA_004026665.1. Lineage (NCBI taxonomy): Eukaryota > Metazoa > Chordata > Mammalia > Chiroptera > Vespertilionidae > Murina > Murina feae. The sequence goes on along the minus strand of PVJC01002310.1, from coordinate 24,714 downwards.
GGAGGCAGAAGAGGTTCCCACCAGCTGGGTGAAGGGCTGATGGCTGTTTACAGGCCGCCCACAGCCCTTTCAGGGTGGGGGTCCTCGCTGGGGTGCCTGGCCAGCCTGGGTGAAGGGCTGAGGGCCGTTTTTAGGCTGGCCACATCCCCTTCAGGGTGGGGGGTCCTACTGGGATGCCTGGCCAGTCTGGGTGAGGGGCTGATGGCTGTTTGCAAGCTGGTCACAGCCCCCAGCGACCCAAGCTCCCAGTGAGGCTGGCTGGAAACAGGTATCTGGGATTTATTTATCTTCTATAATTGAAACTTTTTTGCCTTGAATGGAGCTCAGGGCCAGCCAGGGCAGGCGGGAAGCTTGGCTTCCTCTATTGCCGGGGAAACCAAGCCTCCTGCTTGCTCCAGCTTCATGGCTGCCGGCCACCATCTTGGTTGGGTTAATTTGTATAGTCACTCTGATTGGCTGGTGGGCATGGCTTGGGGTGTAGCAGAGTGACACCAATTTGCATTTTTCTCTTTTATTAGTGTAGATATGCATAGCCCATGGACATGGCCAATAGGGCAGTGAAGACCTTGGGGTGGGAAGTGAGAGGAGGGGGGAGGGAGGAAAGTGGGAGATATCTGTAATCAACAATAAAAAATATATATATTCAAAGTTCTCATTCTAGCAAACAGGATCCCACATGGTACAGCCCTACGGTTTTCTCACCCTTCCCCTCTCCTGCTGGGCTTATTTTTCTATCCTAAAATGACAAACATAGTTCAATTTCTGGGCACTTGCATTTTTTTCTGCCTCATTTCAGATATTGTCATAGTTCACTCCCTGATTCCATTTGGGTTTGTGCTAAAATGTTATCTCACCAAAGGGGCCTCCTCTGATCACTCTTCCTGCAATAGTGACCCTCTCCTGCTCTCTGTCCCCTTACTCGGCACGTTGTTTCTTTTTCACACTATCATCCCATAGCATATCATTTTTCTTTATTAATGAACTGAGTTTCTCCATTACCTTGTAAGGGTCATGAATAAAGCTACTTTCTTGATTTATCCTCAGCACCTAGAACAGTACCTGACTCATAGTTGTCACTCAACAAATACATGTTAATAACAGTTGAGTGGGAAGAATGCCATAAGACATGACTGAAGAAAAAGCCAAACCTCAGACTCTGTGACACATGCCATGTACTTATATGCCTCTGGGATCTACTCATGCTTTTTCCTCTGCCTGCAATGCTCTTCCTACCCTCTTCCATCACCATCTCCACAGTGGAAGTCCCACTGACATATCCCATTGCTTGAACTTCCACATAGCATTTATTTAATTTTTCTTTGTTTTCTGGTGAGTGGAGTACATGTTTGACTCCTTCCTCAAATAGATAGCTCATGATGGGTAGGACCATATTGGATGCATGCCTATCCCCACTCTAGCATATAGCTTGACCCAGTGTGGGCACTCAGAACAGTCTTTGCTTAATTGGATGCAGGAAGACAATAATTTAGGAGAGCTAATAATTCAGGTTTAGGATTACAGTAAGGAGAGGGAGCTGAGCCAAAGTCATGATTGGATTTCAAAAAACATCTAGCTTAGAGTGTGAACTCAGAGCCTGGTTGCCTTGGTTTTGACCCTGCTAATTATCTATGATTTACTTAACCCCTAAAGGCCTTGGTTTTATTATCTATAAAATGGGCAAAATTAGAATACCCCTCTCATACAATCTTTATGAAATTTACCTTAATTACTATATGGAATTATTCAGAATAGTGCAAGGAACATAATAATTGCTATATACATGTGCTGTTTAAGAAATAAATAAAAATTCTAGGCTGTTATCTCTAGGCAGGAGACCCCAAAGTCCATGGGAGGCCTGAACTTGGTAGAGGGACAGATCAGAGATGCACTTGGGAACCTGGACAGGACAATTGGAAGACAGGGAGTTCTTGGGAGTTAAAGCCCAGTTCAAGCCAGTGTCCAGCCCCCTGTCTTACAGAGGGGAGACTGAGTTCAGGAAGTCTCTTTTCCAGGCCCACATCCTGGTAGAGAAATGCTGACAACTCAAGTGACCCCCCTTTGCTATTTCCTCAATTTGCCCGTGGGAGCCAATGATTTGTGGTTTATTATTTACTAGAGGCCCGGTGCATGAAATTCATGCATGGGAAGGGGAGTCACTCAGCCTGGCCTGCACCCTCTCACAATCCAGGACCCCTTGGGGGATGTCTGACTACCAGTTTGGGCCCAATCCCTGTGGCAGTCAGGCATCCCTCTCACAATCCAGCACCGCTGGCTCCTACCCGCTTGCCTGCCTGATTGTCCCTAACCACTCTGCCTGCCTGATCACTGCTAACTGCTTGTCTGCCTGATCACCCTTAACTGCTTCTGCCTGCCTGCCTGATTGCTCCTAACCACTCTACCTGCCTGCTTCAATGCCCCTAACCACTCACTTGCCTGCCTGATTGCCCCAACCACTCTGCCTGCCTGATTACCCCTAACCCCTCTGTCTGCCTGCCTGATCACCCCAACCACTCACCTACCTGCCTGATTGCCCCTAACTGCTTGTCTGCCTGCCTGATTGCCCCTATCCACTCACCTGCCTGCCAGATCACCCCTAACCCCTCTGCCTGCCTGCCTGATTGCCCCTAACCATCTCTGTCTCAGCCCCTGCCACAGTGGCTTCATCCAGATGGACATTGGGAATGACGTCTGGAAAGTCATTTGACTGTCCAGTCTAATTAGCATATTATGTTTTTATTATTATAGATTTTCTTATTTCCCTTCTGTTTCTCAGAATTCATAGGAAACACCACAAGGTAAACTGTGGATTACAAACAAAATTAGGAATAGGAAAGGTATACATTAAAATAAGGGGCCAGAATGATGGTGAGGTAGGGTAGGAGCACGATGACCACAGAATACAAGTGTCTGCACAGTTATTATTTTCATGTGCAAATCAAGTTAAGAGCTTCCTAATGGCCACAGTGAAAAGACATGCGGTCATTTCTATAGAAGAGAAGATCACAGTCTAATTGTTAGCCCCAGAAGTTTCTCATTTGTGCCAAGCTCTTTCTTCCAATGATCTCCATTCTTACGCCTTGGGGCCATCTTAACTGATGAGTTGTTCAGATTTCTTTCCTAAGGGGGTTCTAACTTCTGAATTTGTCTGAAAAATCCTAGATCCTCATTCTGATGCTGCAGTGATTCTGGGATTCCCCTGATAACCAAGATCTACATTTGTGACTCAACCTCTTAGAATTCCATGTTTCTTAAAAACCTTAAAGGTCAGCAAGTCTAACATCCTCATCCCACTCATCTTCTGATTTTTGAATCTTTTCTGCAACAACTCCATCAAGTGGTCATCCAGATTGTTTTTAAATTCTCTGATGACAGGGAACTCACTACTTCAAAGGCATCTCATGTCATCTGTCCACAGAGGTCCTTATTCTATGGAGTTGGCATCCAAATCCTAACCATACTTATTGAAAAGAGACATTTCATCACTGAGGAAAGAAATCAAGTTGAATTGGCCAGCAGGAAGAAATACTGGGAATCCTGAGCTTTATTAGAAGTAGACTTTTGTTCATATAAAGTGTTAAAATTAAAGTAGTATATATCTGAGTGGGGCCAATTGGCATGAACTCACCACAGCATATGGTGTGCTTCCTTTTATATGCATGTTTAGCAGCTAGTGAGTACCAAACCTCACACAGCTCTCAATTGCTAGCACTAATGAAGGATCTGTTTGCTTTGGGGGATAAAGATGGTATCATTGATTCACAGTTGTTTTTCCAGGAGCGATGAACAGATTTTACTTCTTCATCCACTCTCTTGCTTGGTCCTTTCTCATCCGCACTACCACTGCCCTACTTCAGGTCCCACTGTCTCCTGGCAGGACCGTTCACTTGCCTCTAATGGCCTCGCTGCCTCAGTTCCAGCCTGTTCTAGTCCAGGATTCCACTGCCAGAGGGGTCTTTGTCAGGCACAGATTTGCCATATCACTCCCAGCTTGAAACCCTTCAGTGGCTCCTGTTACCTCCAACCTGGAATCCAAACTTACTGTGCAAGATGGACGAGGCAGGGTAGAGGGTCACTGTGGCCATTGAATAGGACCAACTTAACGGTTCCTCATTCAGGGACAGTTGAGCCCCCTTTGGAACAATAGCTCACATTCATAGATTCATATAACTTTACAATGTTAGTAGTCTATGCACTGACAAAAATTACTTTCATGCCCTGTTAACAAAGAAAGAAATGAGATTCTCTCAATACTGCTGCTACTAGTACTGCTACTACCGATAAGTTCCAACTATTTTTATAGCTCTTCCTGTGCATGAGGTTCTGTTTCTAAGCACTTTATTATTTCATTTAATTCTCACAACAAGGCAATGACACTTGCACGACCCTGAGAGGGAGCAGCTCCTTAAATTTTGTGCCCTGCTGCCTCACTTTCCTCCCCCTGAACCCATGGACCAGGCTTGGGGGCACCTGGTGGGGGGAATTTCAGATGGAAAGTCTGGTCTGAGCAGAGGTTCAGTGTCAATGCTGGCAATGGGACTGCAAGGGCCAGTCCGGAGATTTGCAATCAGAACCGGAGAACCAGGAGGCCATTCCCACAGTAGGTAGCGTGGTGGAGAGGAGGACCACAGGGCTGGGTCAGGTTTTCCATCTGTGCATGCCATTGCTGGGAAGCCACATGGAGTGTTTAGTCTCTAAGCCTCAGTTTCCTTCTCTGCACAATTGAGTGTTAACAATCCCCCTGTTTCCTTCCCAGCCAGATTCAGTGTGATGATGGCAGTGAAGGCAATGAGGTGAGGAGAGGGTGCCCAAGTGGGTATGAGAAGCCTGGGGTCAAGCTTATCCCCATCACTGACTTGCTCACCACTGACACTTCTTCCCCCTTCTGGGAAGACTTCATATCTCATTAAGGTGGACGACACAACTCAGCCTGACAAAAGCAGCTGCCCTTCATTCCCTACTAGGAGAACAGCTCCCATTCCGCCATCCCTGCCCGCGGGCAGCCTTTGGCTAGAAACAGCATGGCCTTCTTATCCCAGCCCCAGCTCCGCCCTCATGACAAGCACTTCTTCCAGCTCAGTCACAATGAAGTGTCTTTTCTTTCCATATAAACTTGGGCTGTGCCCCCGCCTGCCTGTACCATGACCCACACTTCCTTTGCGTCTTCAAACATGCCACTTCCTCAAGACTCGGAGGCCCACCTTAGGAAGTGTGAGAACCACGTTGATAACTAGCTAGGAGGCTAATCGAAAATATTTTGGAGTTTGCATGTTAGCTCTGTCAAATCTAGTAAAAAATCATTCTTATCTCCCCTAACAAGTAGTTATGCAAATCTGCCAATGGCATTAATTAAAGGACTTCCTTACTTCTCGTGGCATTTGTCACAGATGAGAAACAGGAACATTCAGGGGCCTAGTTTATTCTCTCCAGGAGCCAGAGCCCCATCTGAATTCATGCTGTATGGGGAGAGCCTACCCTAGAGGTTGGGGTAATTTGATTCCTTGTGGTCAGATATTTGAGTTCTATATTTGTGCAGACACTATATACTTACCAGGTGTCACCTCTAATAGGATAAGCTGTCCCTTAAGTGAACCTTCACACTTCTCACATCTGCACTAAACCCCAGCATCACAGAGCTGTTGTGAAAATCAAAAAAGACGTCTCTGTGATGTTGGTTATTAACCCTGTGTTTCATGAAGAGATGTAAACTTCCTTGCTATAAAATATGCTTGACCAAAATTTTTGCAGAGGATCAGATAGTAAATATTTTAGGCTTTGCGAGTTTTAAGGTCTCTGTTAAGACTCTTCACTTTGTCATTGTAGCACAAAAGCAGAGATAGATGCTGAATAAACAAGTAGACATGGCTGCGTTTGAATATAACTTTATTTACAAAAGCAGATTGTGGGCCATAGTTTTCTAACCTTTGCTATAAAGCGCTGAGATTGTCAGAGTGGGGGGAGGGAGGCGGGGATGAGAAGGGGGAAGATATCTTTGGTTAACAGAAAACCTTAATGAGAGAATTTATTATGAACTCGATAAATATGACTGAGCATCTACTACAGGTCCGGCACTGAAAGGGACACGTAATGAATCAGGGAACTCGTGGTATGGTGGGGGGAATATCTAGATGAATTCACATCACTATCATGTAAAGCCCAGAGTGTTCAGGGTTGTTAGAGGAGGCAGATGAGACTCAGAATCCAAAACATCTGGAACATCAAGGAGCTTTCTAGAGGAGGTTACACGTTACTGGGCTTTGCAGACCAACCAGGGGCCTTGTTCACGGGACTGGGGGAGGCATGCTTGCTGAAAGGTCACTGCAACCGTTTCCTCTTCCTATTCTGCTCCTCCAACCAATAGAGACAGATATGCCGGCAGTCAGTGTCCAAGAGAAAGCCCTTATCAAACAGGTGTGGTGGTGAAGGGCCACTGAGGGCCTGGGCTCAGGATGATGCTCAAGGCCAAACTGGGCCATGCAAGAGCCAGCTGAAGTGAGACAGGTAGCTATGGGAAGCAGAGAAAGAGAAGTGGGGGTGAAAGGCATCCCATGGCATTGAGTCACAGGGAGGGGGCTGTGGCTATGTGGAACCTCAGGCTGCAAGTCATAATACTGTGGCTACAACCCCTGACTCTGGTCCCCAGGCCAGGAGGAGTTCCCCCATGTCAATTACAATACGGATGACCTCACTTTGGGCTGGTGTCTGTGGTGCTTCGAGACCACAAGGCACGTTTCAGCAGTTTTCTGTTCATCTTCACAACAAATCCTATGAGGTTACTACTGTCACTCACATCTCACAGGTAGAGAAACTGAGGCTTAGAATGCACTGCCGTGCCCAAGAATTTGAAGATAGATGTGTGAGACTGGAAACCGGTGCTTTGCTCATGGTCCTATACTGCCCCATTGTACGTGCGCCAAGTGCTTGAGAGTAAGAAGAGTAAGCGGGAATCAGGAAAAGTCACTATAGTGTACTTAGGGCTGCAAAGAGTGCTATGGAGAGGAGACAAATTCCCACCTGGTTGAAACCTCTGCATTGCCACGGAATGTGAGTTTATTCTTGCCGAGCTGGGCAGAGAGACTAAGATCAATTCAGCGCCAGGCTACCTCCTTCAACTCTCAAAGCAAGTCCCCACATGTGTGGCTGCCAGCTCATGGGCTTGGGAATGCTTCTGGACTCCACCCCCTTTGCCTCTAGCTTTTACTCTCAGGCTGGTGTCCCTAGCTTCTAGATCTTTCCAGCCAGCACCTTTGGGCAGCTTTTCAGGGTTCAACTCTCAGAGCATCCACAACCAGGCCTTGGTGTCTATCCAGAGGACTGCATGCCTAGGCCTCACACGGGTGATGAGCCTCCACGTCTGTTTGTAATCCTATCTCTAATCAGGGCTATACAATCTCAGTGAGGCATGGCCACGCCCGGGAGAAGACCCTTGCCATACAACTGACAGTCGAATCTCTTCGCGAGACCAGAGCCCCGGTGAGATAATAAATAAATTGAGAAATTGTGTAATTGTCTTTGGAGAGTAAACACGCATACATTGCACTGTGCGTATTGTTTAGAAGCTGTAATTTTTAAAAAGCAAAAAACTTCAGAGATACCACGGTTAGTCAGGTCCCCTTTTTGCATTTCTTCCTTTTAAGTACCAAAGCCCCAAACATAGAAACACCCAGGGTTTCTCTTCCCCCCACGAGGACCCCCGTTTTCTGGGCACAGGAATCAGATGGAGAATTCTGCTGCTTGTCTTCTGTCCAGATCCTGGTTAGCAGAGCAGCTCTCCACTCAGCTCCCAAGTTAGAACCCCCTCTCCAGTCAGCACTCTGCCCACACGGCCACTGCCTTCGTCTGGTCTTCTTCATCTTTCTCTTGGGCTGTTAGTTAAACATTCTGGAACGTGATCCTTCTGTTACCAGTTTCTTACCACGCACTCCCTTTTCCACACTGCAGTTAGAGTGGACTCTATAAAAAGCAAATCTAATCATGCCCCTCCCGGCTGAGAAACCTGGGTGCCTTGGTTGTACTCCCAACTGAGCTGCGGTGAGGGCGGGGGTCTTTGCCACCGTCGTAGTCCATGGTGACTTCTCTTCCATAGGAATTGCTGCAGAGGACAGCACCCCTCCAGTGCAAGAGATCAGAGGCAACTAAGGCCAGTCCCTTCGCGGTGTCCGCCTCCCCTGCCCCGCCCCCCAGACCCATCCACGAGACAATGGTGGCATTATATGAGGTTCTTTCCCAGATCTAGGAAGGGACATAATAGTATCAAGATACAAAATCCGGATACTTAATCATTGTTCTTTTATGCTGCACAAGAAAAGGCCTTAAGTCCCCCCAAAGGAGATGTCTGCAGTCTCGGCAAGGCACAGCCAAGCCTGGGGGAAGGCTAATGTATTCCTGTCTCTACGGAGCCCTGTCCCCCACACGCTTTCCTCTGCAGTTCTCAGTGTGGTGTCCTCACTGCGCACCTTTGCCCAAGAGGCAGTTCTCTGCTCTCTGATCCTGCAAACATGAGTGACACCTCAGGTTTCAGAAGCAGGCCCCAGAGTGAGAGGTAAGGGTGGCTCTCATCACTGGGTGACTAAATCCACACTTTCAGTTTAGATTCCTCCCACTGAGGGCACTGACTCCTTACATGGTTACCTAAGAGGCAAGCAATGCTTCCTCCAAACAGGAGTGGGTTTTTCAACCCCATTTCAAGTCCTAGCCAGAAAAGGATTGTTCCTTCCATTAGTGCATTTTGGCCTTTACCCCTTTTAGGAACCCAGGTGTCCTCAACTATTGTGTCTGGTTTTGACTAACAAGCCTGGCTTTCCTGGAGTGGCTGCTTTCTTTGCTGCCCAGGAAGAGATAGCGCGGCTCTGATCCACACCTGATAGAAAGGCCTACCAGAGGGGGCACCCTGCAAAACATCCTGACTTCCGGCCACAGGGAACTTCTGGCCATCTGTATTCGTTTCTGAGGGCTACTGTGGCAAATCATCACACTCTTGGTGGCCTAAAACAACAGAAATGTAGTCTCTTGTTGTTTTAGAAGCCAGAAATCTAAAACTGAGGTTGGCAGGGCCATGCTCCCTCTGAAGGCTCTAGGAGAGAATTCTCTGGTGCCCCTGGCAGCTTCTGGTGGCTCCGGCTGTTCCTTGGTGTTGGCAGCATCCCTCTGATCTCTGCCTCCATCTTCACATCGTCTTCTCCTTGTGTATCTTTACCTTCTGTCTCCAATCTTCCTCTGCCTTTCTATCATGAGGATGCTTGTTATAATAATCCAGATTAATCCAGAATGAACTCATCTCCAGGTCCTTAACAATTACAAAGACCCCTTTTCCAAATAAGGTCACATCCACAGGTGCCGGGTGTTAGAACATGGACATATTTTGGGGGTGGGGTGGGGGTACCATTCAACCACTACATCATCCCAAGACATACCAAGTCCTTCCACAGGTGTACCTTTGCATAGGTTCTCTTCTCTCTACCTTTGATGTCCTTCACCACCTGTCCACTCTCAGCATGTCTTCTTCATCCTGCGAACTTGTCTTATTCTTAAAATAGAAGCTCAAACATCACCTTGTGCGTAAGCCTTCCCCGAGTCCCGCAGGTGCTGTCATGTGTGGCCTCCTCTACGACCTGAGGCACATGGCTCATTGGCCTGGAAGGCAATGATAGCCTGAGTCTGGGAATGAAGCCCGTCAGACAGGTATGTGCACAATGCTGGGCAGGAGAGAGCCACGTTGTGAGGGAGGGTGCAAAGGGCACCCAAGGAACTTACTCTGTAAATATTCTTACCCCCAATTTTTAACCACACCCTGGGTCAGATTCTCAAAGGGATTATTTTTGGAAGTAAAAGTAGAAGTAGCTGAGAAGAAAGAGGTAGCTGAAATTGCAGAGGTCATGAGAAAATGCTCATGCCCTCACTAAACCTCTCATCCTTTTCATACAAATTCAGAAATTCCTGATATGGAGGCAAATCAAGTCTTCATCGGTAGGTGACTGGATAAAGAAAATGTGTTATATACATATGGAATATTATTCAACCACAAAAAGAAAGAAATCCTGACATTAGAGATGACCCTAAAGAACATTATGCTAAGAGAAATAAACCAGGCAGAGGGGCAAATAACATATGACCCCACTTTTACATGGAATTTTAAAATGTCGTACTTATAGAAGCAGAGAGTACAATGGTGATTTCTACTAGTATGGGCTGGGGTTTGGGAGCAATGGAGAGATGTTAGCCAATGTGAGTTCACAACCTTGGGAGTTCCTCAGCTAAAATCTGAAACTGTTCCCCATAGTTGGAGGGCCAAAAGGAACTAAAGAAAGAGGCAGGTCACTCCACATTGGTAGGAGGCAGTTTTAATAAGCAGGCGAACTCACATGCAAGGCTTGTCTTGGGCAACCACAAAACAAGTGGTGCTCTGCACCCACTCACCAGAATCTTAAAAGTTTATATAGAGGCTTTAGTAGGTTCAGTCATGTGTGTTTTCCAGATGGTCTCAATAACACATTGCTTTCTTGAGGTTGTGTCCTTGAAAACAACTCCTCGTGTGTGAATAGCGGGAGGAGCATACATTCCAAGGATAGAGGAGGGATGAGGAGCCTCTGATTGCCTGGGTCCAGCTGATGAGTTAATTGGCAGTCACATCCTCTCGATGGCCTCCAGCAGTTAAAGGTACAAACTTCCAGTTATGGTTTATTTATTTTTTGTTTTGTTATGTGTTATTGTTGTTGTTGTTTGAGAGATAGAGAGAAAGAGAGAGAGAGAGAGAGAGAGAGAGAGAGAGAGAGAGAGAGAGAGAGAGAAAATCAATCAGTTGCCTCCTGTACAAGCCCTGACCCAGAATGGAACCGGCCACCTTTTGGTGTACAGGATGACACTCCAACCAACTGAGCCAACAGCCAGGGCAGTTCTGGGGTTTTAATGTATAGCATGGTGATTATGGTAATAACAGGATATTGCTTCCATAAAGATAGGTTAAGAGAGTAGATCTTAAGTGTTCTCACCACACATAATAAAATAACTATGTTGGGTGATGGATGTGTTCATTAGTTTGATTGTGGTGATCATTTCACAATGTATACATTTGATAGGTCAAAACATCCTGTTGTACCCTTAAAAATATACACATTTTATTTGCCAGTTATACCTCAATAAAGCAGGGATGAGGCAGAGAAATTTCTTTAAGAGGAATAAGGTTTTTCCCTTCCCATCAAAGGTAAGATGGAAGGGATATTCGTCCGCTGCCTATAGAGTTCCCATCTGTGCCTTCTTCAATTAGCTGTGAGGAAGGCAGAGAGCAGGAGGACTCCTGAAAGATGCAGGTGGCAAAGGGGGACATCACAGATGCCAAAAATGTCAGTCCTGCTTACCCCAAATTCTCAGGGCCTGCAGGAAAGGGGCAAATTGCTCTTATAGAATAGACAGTGAATTAGGAAGCATCAGTTTCAAGGCTGACTTCTGCCCTAACTGCCTATGACTTTCCTTTCACTTTCTTCTTTGGTAAAATGAGATGGTGAATTAGGTGAGCTGTGAGAACTCAGCGGTTCTAGGACTAGCTGTTATCAAGGATCATTTAGTTCTTTGGGCATTGGCGAGAACAATGTTTATTCAAGGCAATCTCATCACATGACTTTATAAGATCATAGTAGAGGAAATCTCCAATTTCCACATATTTTTTGCAGTCACTGGGGAGAGTCACTATAATACAGATCAGAGTCGTGCATACCATGATAAAGCAAGTTAAGAGGAATCAGGAAGTCTTCAGGGAGGAGGTGACATTGTACCTGGGTCTTAAACGTGAGTAGGAAGTAGGCAGGCAGCAAAGGAGAAAATTAAGGAAGGGTATTGAGGCAGAGTGACCAGTCTTAACAGAGTGCTCGTGGGCTGATATGCCTGGATATGAATGATGCTAAGAAAGTAGCCCAGAAAGGTGGGTTTGGGAACTGAACTAATTATAATGCATTTAATTGCTATTCATTAAAATCAGTTCAAACTTGCTTAACCATTACAAGGGATTTATTGGTTTAGGGCACTGGAAAGTCCAAGAGTAGGGCAGATTTCAGAATTGGTTTATTTCAGTGGCTTAATAATGTTCTTAAAGTCTACCTTCTTTCAGTCTTTCTCCTCTGCCTTCTACAGGGTCAGAGCTTCATTCTAGGCTGGTACCCTTCCAGCCAAAAGATGGCTGTCAGCTAACCCCTCCCAGGGCCCTATGCTTCTGTGGGGACAGGCTTCATTCCAGGAGCAGAAGAAATGATTGCTTCTGGGAACGCTCTTGGAAGATTACGGTAGTTTCTTTCGCAGAAAACTCAAGCAAATGTCTCCTTTCATTTCATTAACCCGAATTAGGTCGTATGCTCATCCCTGCACTTATATCTGTGGCCAGCAGTGGGGACTTGCTCAGTGCCCTGGGCTAAGGCATAAGTATGATCCATAGGTTAAGGCTAGAGTCAGCTTCCTCCAAATCCAGTGTGTGACCAGGTTAACAAAAATGTGGGGAGTTGTCAAGACAAGGGGAAATAGATGATAGATATTGTAGATCCCACAGACTCCTTAGCATTTAAGGGATCTACAGGTGGCCGGGGATCTGCCAACTGGAGTATGAAGCGAACAATGGGAGCTGCTAACCACGTGTATAGGTTGGCTCTTCGGACAGGCGCTGGTGGCATCTACTCCTTCTGGGGCAGCTGGTGGAGTTTCTTGGCCCCAAATGCCAGAACTGTTCTATGAACTGATTGGAACTTTTTCCTGACAGTGTTGTTGCTGCTCTTGTTGTTTCTGACCATACTAGCATCCAAGTCTGATTTTTGGGCCCTTCTGAACATTCTGTGAGATACCTGATATTCTTTCATAAATCCCTTTCTGCTCACTTAAGTTAAAGCAGATTCTGTTGTAATTAAGAACCTCAACAATTACTGGTATTCTCCATAGAGTTTGATGGTGGGAAGTTACTTTTAAGAGAAAAATGTGATCTTCATCCTTTTATTTGAAGGACAAGAATCACTGATGGGTTTTAAGTGGGAAAATGGTCATGATAAGACAAGATCTTACTCCTTTTTTTAACTCTCCATTCCACTGAAAATGCTCCTCTCAAGGTCACCCCTGTGACTCCCACTTTGCCAAATCCACTGGGCACTTCTCTTCCTTTTTCTTTTCTGTTTTAAATAATTTCCTTTTCTTTTATCCTTTCTTTTCTGTACTTCTTCTTCTTTTTTTTTTTTTACTAGACTGCTTATCAGCATTTGACTGTTTATTATACTTTCTTCTCCTGGCTCATGTGTGACATTCCCTTGTTTTTCTCCTCCCCAAAGGCCACTCTGTCTGGTCCCTCCTCCACTGCTACACCGTGGATATTTGGAGTGCCTTGGGGGTCTTCTCTTCCCTCTCTACCCCTCTCCCTAGGAATTCCATGGCTTTAGGTAACCTGTTTTTATGCCAATAACACTTAAATTTATATACCATTTAGCCCAGACTTTCTGTTTACCTCTGGATTTGTGTATTCAGCTATAGATCAGACATTTTCACTTGAATATCTAATGGATCCTTAAAATGTAACATATTCAAAGCATATTTCACCCAACCTAGATTCCTTCATTGTCCCCACTCAAAATGGCACTACCATCCACTCAGTTGCTCAAGCCAAAAAGCCAGCATCATCCTTGATTGCTTTTTCACATTCCTCCATCTCAACTCTATCAGAAAATACTGTGAACTCTACCTCCAAAATATGTCTTGAGCTCTCACCCCCTTTACTTTTCTTTCCTACCACTACCCTCCCAGCTGCTGCCTCACTTCTCTTGCTTCACCTCCTACCACATTCCTTTACTCACTACCTTCCAGCCTCCTGGGCCGCCTTTGTGTTCTTCAAACAGCCATGCTCATTTCTACCTTCTGGACCTTCCATTTTCTTTGTCTAGAAGGCTCTTCTCTCAGATCTTAGCACAATTTCCTTCTTATCTCTATGATCTGAGTTCAAAAGTGACTTACCACCTAAAGTATCTCCCCCCAGGTCACTTTCTATTCCAAGATGCATTTTGATTTCTTTCTATTATTCATCAGTTACTTGAAGCAATCTTGTTTATTTGTTTACTTACATAATATCTCCTCTCTCTAAAGAAACACAAATACTTGTCTTCTTTGATGACTTAACATAACTAGAAAAGTACTTGGCACCTTATAGCAACCGGATATGAATTTGTGGAATAAATGAGTGTGTGTGTTAAAAAAATCACTCTGGTGACAATTTGGAAAACAGACTTGAAAGGCAGAAATCTGTGCTTTAGAAAGTTCTCTCTGGCCAGAGCGTGCAGTGTGGACTGAACTTAGAAACACCAAACCTCGTAAGCTGTTGGTGAGGCAAGTTTTATATGATTTTAGCCCAGGAATGATTTAGGAGATTTCCTCATGGATTCCAACAGGTGGGCTTCTTTTGCTGTGCCTTTAACTTGAGCAGCTAAAATGTGGCCAACATAGATTTCTGTATTTGAGTTGCTGACACCACAAGTGTGTGAAAGTGGAATTAGATACTTTTCCTGTGGCAGCTCCTGACCCAAAATTCACAGACAATTGCTGTGGGGACAGAATCATCCTCTGAGAGCGTTGTTTGGCAGCGCGGAAGCCAGGGGGATGAGCCTGCAGTGGGTGCACTTGCTTCTCGAGTCAGAGGTCCTTTTGGCTGACCTCGTGGTGGATAATGTGGGGATAGTTCTTTTCTTTCTACCTCTTCACTACGACACAAAAGAGCACACAGATCTTCACAGAAAAGGGGTTAGCCAGGCTCCGTAACTCTAGGATTCTTCTTTCTCTCTTTATCCCAGCGCCTCAGTAATCTCACAGTCTTTTTAAAGCAATGTGGAAATAGAAAAGATGCTTAGAAAAGTGGATAGAGAGAAAACAAAATAGAAATCTCCTAAACTTGCCAAAGTCTTTCTCTGAATCCCATGTCATGCTGAATTTATATTCAGAAAAAAAAAATTTTTTCAGGACAAATATAAAACCATTTAAACAGCAATTATTCTATCTCTTTTTTCTTCTTCTTCTTTTTTTTTGTAGATTTTATGGAGTGATTTGAATTCTTAGGGCCTCTCTTTCATTGTGCAGACTGAGACATTGTAAATCTTGTAATTGGAAGAGTGGGGTGATCTGAAAGAGTGAGCAAGCCATACCTGAGGAGCTGGCAGAGACCACAGATCCGCATGGAAGCTGAGCTTTGTCAGTCTGCATGGACGGTCCCCTTTCTAAAAGGCATATGATGTTCTACTTGGCCGCACAACCTACTAGGGAAGTATGGAATTAGAAGACAGGAAACCTAGACTGCGTCCTCACTACTTGGGTGACCTTGGGCAAGCTATTTAGGTTTTCTGACCTAGACTTTCCTGTCATAAAGTGAGAGCAATAATGCATCCTTTGCTTTTGTACAGGCTGTTCTGAGAATTAAATGTATATGGGACAGTGGTTAGGAAACTGAGAAGACCTCTGTGAATCTTAGTCATTATTTTCCAGTTTGTCCAATCAGAGTCTATGGACAAATCTATTCACAGTAAATGTTCATTCATTAGACAGGCTGATTGGTGATGAGTTGGGATTCTGGATTCAGACCAGAAGACAGAAATAAACCTACTCTTGATGATATTTCAGAGCCTTTCCAATTTAATATGACTTAATTTGCATATTTGGTATAGAACTTGAGTGTTAGATGGGGCTAAAAATGTGACTATTGCTATATTCTAAAGATAGTGAGAAAAGGTGGCTTTATCCATTCAACATTTACTCAATAAATATGTGGAAGTGCAGGTAACGTGTTTATAACAGCACTTGGCATATGTCAAATGTTCAATAAATTTCCACTGTTGTTATTGCTGTTGCTATTTGCAGGTCCTGGGATGGGGTTGCAAATTGGCAGAGCCACAGCCTCTGCCCCACAGGAGCTCTGAGTCTAGTGGTGGCCATCAGAAAGCCGGGAGGAGGGTGCTCACCAGGAACAGAGTTGGCTGGCCCCCTGATGTTGGGCTTCCAGCCTCCAGGATTGTTTAGATTTAAGCCCCCAGCCTGTGGAATTGTCATGACAGCCCGAGCTGTCTAAGACACTAGCCATGGAAATGTGACAAAAGGCAGAGGTTACCTAGGCTAGAGAGCACTCAGAGAGCTGGGAGGACATTCTCTGCTCCTAACTTTCTGACTGACCCCAATTCATGCATGTCCCTTTCGGGGCCTTGATTTTCTCTTCTGTAAGCTAAGGGTCCCTTTCTGTTCTAGTGCCCGGCAAACTATGATTTAGAAAGGAATTGTGAGAAAAGATGTATCACTGCACTTATGTGAATTGTTTTTAAAATAGTTTTTAATTTTTTTTTTGTATCCAGGCGAAGTATATGTATCATAAATTTTACCATTTTAACCACTATCCGTCACCAGGACTTCTTCATCTTCCCAAATGAAATTTTGTACCTGGTAGACAATTATTACCCCGCTCCTCCTCCAACCACCCTTTTACTTCCTGTCTCTGTGAGTCTGACTACTCTAGGTACCTCCTATAAGTATCATATAGTATTTATCCTTTTTGTATCATCTTCTTTCTCTTAGCATAGTATCTTCAAGGTTCGTCCATGTTGTAACATGTGTCAAAATTTCATTCCTTTTTACGGCTAACTAATATTAGTCATGTGGGTTTAAATCACAAGACCTGTGCCCAAATTCCAACGCTTCTACTGATGAGCTCATGTGACCCTGAGTGCGGCCTCAGCTTCTCATTTCCTCATCCTTAAATAGTGAAAATAGTACCTACCTCATAGATATGTTGGGTGGAGAATCTGACATGATGGATATGAAACCTCTTTGGAAATATTACAATGCTAGGGCTAATTTTAGCACTAAGAGCCCGTAGGTTGGCTGCCAAGGGTTGATTCTTTTCTCTTGGCCACCCTAGTAACATCTTTCTAAGCAATTCCTTGGCCGGACTGCATAGCTGATCCAACACACTTATCATGACAGTCAAATAAATGGACTTGGTTGTTTTCCTGTCAGCTTCTTGATATGTCACAGCCGAAGATAAGGAGCCTCTGTCTTCTGACTCAGGCGCTTGGACCGGGTGCCCAATGCAGGCAGGGGAAGTGTGCATGCTGGAGAACCGCCCCTCCCTTCGCCCCCCTGGCGTTTTGCTGCGTTCTAAAGCAACACCCTGTTTCCAGGCTTGACTCCATGAAGTCATTCCACCCTGGAGAGGTGGGAGGACAGATCAGTGGGAAGTGACATGAGGAGCTTGGCCTGGGAGTCTGGGGGCTGAGGGCCAGGCAGAATCTCTTATGTACTTGCTGTGTGACCCTGAGCAAGATACTTTCCCTCTCTGGGTTGGTTACTCTCATGTAAAAAGGTAGTACTTGATGACCTCTAAGGTCATTTCCAGCTCTGGTTTTCTGTGAATTATGAATTATTTACAAATTACCATCTGACTTCCCGTCAATGATTCTTGATCTTTCCTTCACCTCAGCTCTTCATGTTCTTTACCTGTCCCTAAAAGTTACTCCAGGTTCAGGCTTAAACTTGATCCCTGCCCTTAGCTCTTACCTGTCTCTTTCCTCCTCCCTCTTCGTTTTGATGCCATTTTGATCCAATTTTCTGCTGTCTCAAAGAGCCGGCTTTAGAAACATGTTTTCCTAATGGATGCTGAAAGATACATACATTAATGGCAGATTATGGCTTCAGTTCTCATTTCACGTGCATTTCAGGAGGGGAGCAATACCTCAAGAAGAATGGCTTTTTCACAATAGAGTTTAGATACAGAGTAGACTCCAAAAAGTAGGTGGAGGCCAGATTATCGAGGCTTCCAGAGAGAAGCTGAGAGGTTTGGACTTCATCCAATGGTCACAGGGAATCGCTGAGGATTTTGTGCTATTACTGAGCTATATCTTCAAGAGCTGATTCAGATAGCCTTTGAAGACGGGATTAAAGTGGGAAGAAAGCAGAGGCAGGCAGGAGAATGAATGCAGGATCTGGGTGAGAGAGACCACGAAGAGGGGCAGGAGAGAAGAAAAGGAAGAGACCCATCTGGGAGGTTTTAGAAGAATTAACTGGACTTTGTCCCCAGTGAATCTTGGGGATGAGAGAGAAGGAGGAGTGAGAATGACGCTGACATTTCTAGCTTGAAAGGTTGATGCACAGTTTTGCCTGTGGCTGATAGGGGACACACGTGCCCTAACCCCTCTCCCAGTCATGATGCTGCAGCTGTGCGTACCCATATCTGCTCCTGCCTCCAGGCTTTTACACTTGGCTCACACGCCACCACTTTCAAGAGGCTTCTTTGATTCAGTTAGTCTAAAGTTGTCTCACTCCTTCCTCATCTCCCACCTCAGGTTTTTATTCACCTCATTCTAGCTGAAACGAGCCTATTCATTTTTTGCTTACTTCCACTAGAGTTAAGATCCATGTGGGGAGGGGTCTTATCTGTCTTGGTTGAGTATGTCCCTAGCACCTAGAAGAGGGCTTGGCTCATAGAAGATGCTCAGTTATTATAGGTCTAATGAAAAGGAAGAAAGGAAGGACTGGGGCAGATGTGGCAGATTATTTCCAAAGATGGCTGCAATAGTATCACTCATCTTGCATGCCTTTTGCAGTGATTCTTGCAGCTCTCTTGGCAGGTGGAGTCTGTTTTCTCTCTCCTGAACCTGAGCTGGCCAAGTCACTTGCTTTGACCTTTATTGAATATATTAGCTTTCCTCCACACACACATAGCTGAAGTGGCACTATAGCTTCAGAGTCCAGGCTTTAAGAAGCCTCATGGCTTCTGTTTTCACACTCCCGCAATGCTTTTTTTCAGAATAACAAAGCCCAAGGCCCTGGGCAGGAAAACAGAGCCCTCAGTCAGCAGCCCCAGCTGAGCCCAGCCCCCAGATCTGCCAGCTGAATGGACAGCACTAGTGATCTCAGGCAAGAGCCATCCAACCAAACCACAGAGTTGTGAAAAACAATAAATTGTTTTAAACCACTAAGTTTCTTTCTCTACTTTTGGCTTTGAATTTAAGGAACTGGTAGGCAACCAGCTGGGGATGTACAGCAGAAATTGAATATATTACCTTTCCTTCACACACACACACACACACACACACACTTATATTTGTGTATATATATACATTTATATGTATATATGTATTTCTCAAATAAGGAATAACCTATGACTTACATATATATGTAACTATAAATATACATATATGCCTTCAATGTAATTTTTATAAAGTTCTTCTGTCTCTTGATTGAATTGTAAATTATAACAATAGTGTGTTTTCTTACTCCCACTCTGAAAAGTTTTCAAATAGGTGAATGGGGAGCAGTTATAGTCAGATAAAGGAAGGGTACTTTAAGATGCTTTCAGGACCTGCCCAAAGTTTCTGTCCCACTGCATTCTGTGCCCCTCAGGAAACCCTTCTGCCTTTACTATTTTTACTACTTCAGCCAAAAGTTAGACTGCGGATGCAGAAGCATCAATTCTAGGTCAACCTAGTATCTCGTGCAAACATGCATCTTGGGCTTTTCACGTTATAAAGCGATTTTCTCATCGTCATCTCATTTAATCTTCGTAGCTATTCTGTGGCATTGGTTCTAGGTTTTTTGAAAATGGGGAAAGAGAGAATCAAACTAAGTCAGGAGGTGAATAGGTAGCAGTGGGGAGACTCTAAACTCCTGGGTCAGCATGCTCTCAGCACCATAGCACTCATTCCAACAGAGCACTCTATGAGCTTCTTGGAAACTATTTACATAACAAAGAGAACGACCTTGGTCTTGAAAGCCATTCATTGTCTGTCACAGGAGACAGGGAGATATCATCTTTGGGCAAGGTCTTCACCCATCTTGTAATTTAAGTAAAACCTTCATGCTAATTTCCTCTCTCCTAGTGTTAGCCCTGGCTCCTGGGAAAGGAAAGGAAGTGCTTTCACACTTTATAGACAACTTTGGCTTCAATCACATCATTTGCTCCATTTTTTTTCCTCTGAAATATGAAAAAGCAGATGTAAAGGCTTCTCTGTTTCTCTTTAAAGGAAGAAGAGAATAGTCATTTTGCACATTTTAATTTAGCATATTTAAAAAGACTGAGAGTTGACTTTTTTAATTGGAAGACTTATTTTGGATAAAAAAAATAATTTGGGATTAGCTAAGAATACTCTTTTTGAGTATTGGGAGACAAGAAGAAGGCTCTCGAGATGTGTTTGCAAACCTCCAGCAGACTTCATGGTCTCCCTGAGACCAGGCAGACATTGCTTGAGACCCTGGCCCATTCTGGCATCACAGGCACTTGGGCCATAGTTAGAATATTTGATTGGGCCTTTCATCTCAGCAATTCTCTATTTCATCATGCAAGGCCACACCCGACTCTTCTCCTGTTGGTCTTCCACTCATTTCTTGACTGATCTAAGTTTTTCTCACTATTGACTTCCCACCCCAATCCACTGTGCCCCTTGAGTCTCTGCTCCACTGTGAACCAGTCTCCACGAATTCCTAGTTAGTTTCAGGTTGTACAAAACTTTAAGGAACTAAAAGCATCAAGCAGGAGTAACATAAACATTTCCCCTCTATGGAGAAGAGGAGGCAGTGCAAGTACTCCCTGAACAGGGAGATTATGGGGCAGAGGCTGTGGTCAATAACCTGAGCTTTGGAGGTGGTGACCTCCACCTACTGATCAGATGGCCTTTGGCAGCTTATTTGATCTGTTTGGACTTCAGTTTCTACTTTCTCTTATGTCATGTGGGATCAATGTATATATCTCATAGAATGGCTGAGGGAGAGAGAAATAGAGATAAGGGGAGAAAATGGCCTATATTCCATAACTGGTAGATATTGTTTCAATGAACATTAAATTTGAAGAAAAGTGGAAATGCAGGAGAATAATGAAATATTTGGAAAATGTGTTGGATCCAGATTATGCGGCTCTTGAATTCCAGGTTACAAAGTTCAATTTTGCTTGGATAATGAGGAACCTTTGAAAGTTATGAGCAGGAGTGTGACACAATGATAAATGCTTCCTGAAGACTGAACTAGAAGGCACTGTATGGAATGAGCGTGAAGGAAAATATCAGAGGCAGAAAAATGCACTGGGAAGTTATCATTTTAGTCCAGCGAGAACTGATGAGGTCTGACCTAGGGCAGAGGTCATGGGTAAGAGAAAGAGGAGTAGCTCTGACAAGAGGGAGTTGTTAAAGGTGGCTCCTGTGTTTCCCACCTTTGTGACTGGGAGGACAGTTCAGAAACAGAAAGCTTAGGTGGGAAAGTAAGCTTTAGGAGGGCCTATGACTCAGTGTGGGATCCAGGTGTTCCAGATGCTGGCAAGCTATCAAGGTAGGAAGAGTCAGCAGCCATTTGGGTCTAGCACCCTGCGTATGATCAATATTTTGGTATACTTTGTCGGACTGTTGGTCTCCAAAAGGATATCTGTCTGATTTTTTTTAAAAAAAAACACAGTTGGTGAGAATATAAGATTCACCAACAGAAACGTCCTCTATAGCAAACCTGGCAAGAGTCTATATCTTCTATCAATCCACTGTAGGAATTCCCAGCCCACTGCTACCCAAGTTAATCATACTTGTTTTCTGCTGGAAAGATGCTTGAATCAAGGCAAGATCCCATGCAGACTCTTCTGTTACTTCTTCCTAGAGCACCTGTGTTCTACTCACTACCCAAACTGGCTGAAAACATGAGCAAATCTGATCCTAGTACGACCGTGTTGAAAGGTCTGTTCCTTCATTCCCTTATCAAAGTACTCTCCCTGGCTGCAAAGGCTCAGTCTCCCCAGGGAAAGCCATGCTGAAACCTAGTGTCACATCCACCTTATCTGTGTTGTACCAGCTTGTCCTTCTTGAAATCTCAATCTGTTGTCCTGATACTGAGGTGAGGCTTAATGGTGTGTAATTCCCAAGTTCCCAGTGGTGCCTCTGAGAAAGATTGGGCTCACATTAGCAACTTTCCAATTTCTGACAACAGTGCCCTTTGTAACCCCACTTCTCTGTTGACCGTTTCACTTTTGCCCAAACCCCAGACAAAGGAGCAAGGGTCTCACTGTCCTTACTACATATTCAGCTCCCAAGGATAATTTTTTTTTTTTTGAGAGAGAGAGGCTTTAGAGTATTAATCAATTTATTTTCAAATGCTCTTCAGTTCCATTTGCAAATGATAAGAATTCCTTCTTTTTTAGTGCAGCGTAGTATTCCATCGTGTAGATGTACCACAGTTTTTAATCCACTCATCTACTGATGGGCACTTAGGCTGCTTCTAAAACTTAGCTATAGTGAATTGTGCTGCTATGAACATAGGGGTGCATATATCCTTTCTAATTGGTGTTTCTGGTTTCTTGGGATATATTCCTAGAAGTGGGATCACTGGGTCAGATGGGAGTTCCATTTTTAGTTTTTTGAGGAAACTCCATACTGTTCTCCACAGTGGCTGCACCAGTCTGCATTCCCACCAGCAGTGCAGAAGGGCTCCTTTTTCTCCACATCCTCGTCAGCACTTCTTGTTTGTTGATTTGTTGATGACAGCCATTCTGACAGGTGTGAGATGGTACCACATTGTTGTTTTGATTTGCATCTCAGATGATTAGTGACTTTGAGCATGTTTTCTTTTTTTTTTCATTGTCGTGCCCAGCAACCACTGCTACTGTTTTATTTTATTTATTTATTTTTTAATTAAATCTTTATTGTTTAGATTATTACAGTTGTTCCACTTTTTCCCCCCATAGCTCCCCTCCATCTGGTTCCCACCCCATCCTCTGCCCTACCCCTCCCCACTGTATTCATCCATAGGTGTACGGTTTTTGTCTAGTCTCCTCCCTCATCCCCACATCCATTTCCCCCTGAGACTTATCAGTCCACTCCCTTTATATGCCTCTGATTCTATTCTATTCACCAGTTTATTCAGTTCATCAGATTATTTTATTAACTTGATTTTTAGATTCACTTGATGGATATGTATTTGTTGTTCATAATTTTTATCTTTACTTTTTTCTTCTTCTTCCTTTTCTTAAAGAATACCTTTCAGCATTTCATATAATACTGGTTTGGTAATGATGAACTCCTTTAGCTTTTTCTTATCTGTGAAGCTCTCTATCTGACCTTCAATTCTGAATGATAGCTTTGCTGGGAAAAGTAATCTTGGTTGTAGGTTCTTGCTATTCATCATTTTGAATATTTCTTGCCACTCCCTTCTGGCCTGCAAAGTTTCTGTTGAGAAATCAGCTGACAGTCATATGGGTACTCCCTTGTAGATAACTATCTGTTTTTCTCTTGCTGCTTTTAAAATTCTCTCTTTGTCTTTTGCCCTTGGCATTTTATTTATGATATGTCTTGGTGTGGTCCTCTTTGGATTCCTTTTGTTTGGGGTTCTCTGCACCTCCTGGACTTGTAAGTCTATTTCTTTCACCAGGTAGGGGAAGTTTTCTGTCATTATTTCTTTAAATAGATTTTGAATATCTTACTCTCTCTCTTCTTCTGACACTCTCATAATTTGGATGTTGGTACACTTGAAGTTGTCCCAGAGGCTCCTTACACTATCTTCATTTTTTTTTATTCTTTTTTCTGGTTGGATGTATTTTGTTTCTTTGTATTTCAAATCTTTGACTTGATTCTTGTGATCCTGTAGTCCGCTGTTGGATCTCTGTATAATATTCTTTATTTCAGTCAGTGTATGCTTAATTTATAGTTGGTCCTTTTCATATCCTCGAGGGTCTCACTAGATTTATCAAGGGTCTCACTAAATTTATCAGTGGTTTCTAGAAAATTCTTGAAAAATCTTATAACTGTGGTTGTGAACTCTATATCCAGTAGTTTGCTTTCCTCCATTTCTGTCATTTGTGACCTGTTTCTTTGTCTTTGCATTTTGGCTGCTTCCCTGTTTTTGATAGAGTATCTTTCTGTGCTATGTGTCCTATAGGGCCCAGTGGCTCAGCCTCTCCAATTACCTGAGGTGGACACTCTTGGTGCACCCCTTTGTGTATAGTCTTGTTGTAGTTAAACCTTGATTGTTGTTGGTATCACTGGTAGGAATTGACCTCCAGGCCAATTGGCTGTGAGAATCAGCTGTGTCTATGGTGGGAGAACTTCTGTGCTGGAGACACCGTTATGGGGCAAGACTTGCTTTAGTGGGGCTTTGGTGCTCACTCAATCTGCCCACTGAGTGTGTCTCTTGTGGATCTGAGGAGTTGTAATCTGGATGGTCCCACTCTGACCACTGGGTACACTGGCTCTTGGATCTCTAAGGAGGTGTGCCTGAGGCTACCCAGCAGGAGCTACTGAGAGATCTGCAAATTCCTCTTCTTTGTTTGAGGTTTGGAGGTGCCCAGATAAGACCCAGCTGTGAAGAAATGCAAGCTGCTATGGAGCCTTGGGCCTTTTTTTTGATGTTCTAGGTCTCTCTGACCCAGCTGCAGTTTGTTAGGTAATTTTAGATTGCAAAGGGCCAGGTCATTCATATGCAAAAGCCTCTGCACACAGCTTGGGTGAGGCGGTGTCTCAGGGAATCAACAGGGTGGAGCAAACAGCTATGGCTGATCCTCAGCCATGCCCTAAGAAGCCTCTGATCTCAGTGTCCTGTGGTAATTGCTGCAAACACCTCTGAGAGAAAGCCACCCTCGAGTTCCTCCTGATGACAGACAGTCCAGTTTTTCCCCATATGAGTCTGGACTTGCCTGGAACTGGAGTTCAGAGCAGTCAGAGCTTATGCCTCCCTCCCAACTGAAAAAGACAACTGCATCCTCAGTTG
>PVJC01002309.1:28188-81030 GCA_004026665.1 Murina feae | reverse complement strand
CACACACACACACACACACACACACACACAAGAGGCGCCTGGCAGACTAGGGCCATCATAGGACATCCACTGAGGGGTCCCAGACTGTAAGAGGGCACAGGCCGGGCTGAGGGACTCCCTCCACCCCGAGTGCACAAATTTTTGTGCACCGGGCCCCTAGTAAACTTATAAAGGCAGAACCCTGGTAACAGATTAAATCTGCAAATGCAACCATACCTAAAGTTAGCCTTACTCTGAACTTCACCCTCATAAGTCAATAGATTATTTAATGTATTATTTGATCTCACTTAAGTGGATTTTTCAGTCACTTGCACCCAAACACATCCTTCCAGATACATTTCTTTTTTAAAAATATGTATTTCATTGATTTTTTATAGAGAGAAAGGGAGAAGGATTGAGAGTCAGAAACATCCATGAGAAGAGAAACCTGGAGCAGCTGCCTCCTGCACGCCCCTGACTGGGGATGTGCCTGCAGCCAAAGTACATGCCCTTGATGGGAATCGAACCTGGAACCCTTCAGTCCACAGGCCGACGCTCTATCCACTGAGTCAAACCGGTCAGGGCCTCCCCAATACATTTCTGTTCTGCCTTTGAAAAGGAATCTCTCACTTGATTCCCTATTAAACATTTAGCTGCTATTCTACTTGTTTCTTTCCTAGTTGAATTCGTAAATGATTTAAAATCTTAGTGTCTTCATCTTCTCACTGCCTTTTCCTGTTTAATCCACTAACATCTGGATTTTCTTTACCCATCTGCTGACACTCTTTTCTCCTTTTTTTTTTTCTTTCTTCATTACCTTTGATCATGTTTTTATTCAAAATTAGCTGTCCAAAGTGACTTGACCGCTATGGAATAAACACATTTCGTTTACGCCGCAGGCTTCTTTTCTGTGGTGGGTTTCTTCTCAGCGAGCTTCTTCGCAGCTGCTGGTTTCCTGGAAGCTGCAGCCCTCTTTCCCACCAAAGGCTGCTTCTGCTTCTTAACACCAATAGGCTTCTTTCCTTCCTCCCCTGCCACAGGCTTCTTGCCTGGAACCCCCTTCTCATCTGATTTGGCTTCTAGCACTGCTGCTGCTTTACGCACCCAGGGCTTGTGGTTCTTGGTCTGTTCCAGTGCTCGGCTTTTGCATACGGGCTGAGCTTCAACATGACTCTCAGGTTTCTCAGTGGATTCTTCTGCAGGACTCTGCGATGAATCTTCTTGCATGGTGCCTGGAGGGCTCTTTGCATCTCTGGGCTTTTCAAGATTCTGCTAAGGCCCGTACTGAGCATCTTGTGCATGGGAAGGTTGTAGTTACTATTGAGAGGCGGCTTTACCCAGGAGGCATCCAGACCATCTAACTTGCAGAAAGCATTTTCAGTCCAAATGCAGAAGCAGCCCACATGCCCACCAGGCGCAAGTTTTACAATGTTCAGTTTGCTGACATTACGCAGGGTAATTCCAGGGATGCTTCTGGAGGCTTTGATGATACCATGGCCTGATTATAGATGATGCAAGTTACCCTGCGCTGGATACAAGGACGGTTTCTCATTTTGTCCCTGCCAGCTCTCATTCGCTGAGAGGCATAGAATTTTTTTTATATATATCATTCTAGGTCTTAAGTTTCTTAAGGAGCAAAACAGTCTCCTTGGTTTTCTCATAACCTTCAACTTTCTCTTCAACCACCCAAGGAGGTTCAGGAACTTCCTCAGTATGATGACCTTTAGACACGTGGGAAGGCCAAGGCAGCCAGAGCAGAGCAGATGGCATATCGCTGCTATGTTGTGTTCACTCTTCGGTGCCAATGGTGCCAGGTTTTGGTTGGTGCAAACATGTGGCCCCCACAACACTGATTTCCAAAAGCACCCTGGCCTGAATGATGAGTCCCACCACCTCTATCTCTGAAAATTCAAGCCACATCTCTGCCAGTACCCCAAGACTCAGCCCTCTCTCTCCCTTCTCTTTCTCTCTCCCTTTCCCCCTTCCCTTCTACTCTCTCTAAAAATCAATGGAAAAAGAAATCCTCACTCCTTGAGTGAGGATTAGAAATAATAATAACAAATAAATATTGCTTTGTGGTTTGGAGGGATTAAAAGTGTTTTCAGAAAATTAGAGAGTGTTTACAGAACCCTAGCATTTGATGGCCTAGTATAGTGCTGACCAAAGGCATAAAGAAAAGGCAATTGGCCCAGCCAGCGGTTGAGCATAGACTTATGAACCAGGAGGTCAGGGTTCAGTTCCTGATTAGGGCACATGCCTGGGTTGTGGGCTCAGTCCCCAGTGTGGAACATGCAGGAGACAGCCAGTCAATGATTCTCTCTCATCATTGATGTTTCTAGTTCTCTCTCCCTCTTCCTTCCTCTATGAAATAAATAAAAATGTATTTTTACAATAAATAAACAAATAAATGTAAAGAAAAAAGAAATTGATTTGAGAGATATTTTGGAAGTAAGTTCGAAAGGATATTAACAGATGTAGAGAGTGAGAAGCCACTGAGATGTGGAACACAATAATGCAAATGGCCCTGTACTGCACAAATGACCCATTAAACCATTTTTCAAAGCAAATCTCTTGGCAATTTCTCTCTCTCATATTTGAATGATATTCAGGGTTCTTTCTCTCAAGATGTGTTTTCCATGGTTCTCTCAGAAGTTCCCTCACTAGGGTTACATAATTTCAGATCCCTCAGAGTCAATGTCCCTCCTCTGGCTAGTATGTACAATGCTGAATCCAAGTTCATGTCCAGCCACATTCTATTAAGGTAATTTCATCCTAGCACCAGGCTAGTCCCTATCTGTGGGGTCTATATCTGGGCCTCAAGTGAAAAAATCCTCTGTGATCAATTCAATCTCAATTCTGGCCTTTTCTCTGCTGCCATAGGCTGCTTTGGCCAACTTCTTTCTTCCTTTCTTTTTTATAAATTGCATTTTATTACGGTAAGAACATTTCACATGGGATCTACTCTCTTGAATTTCTAAGGGTACAATATCTTATCATTGACTATAAGTACAATGTCATACAGCCAATCTCTAGACTCCACAACAAATTAGTTACAATAAGTACTCTTGGAATTTGGGGGGGAAATCTTAGAGAAAAACTTGGACTTAACACAGAATTGCAATGTTTAAGACAATTTTTCCTGGATCTTGCAGGGCGAGGGAGCCGCAGTTGATTTCTGAGTTATACATATTTGCTCATGTATTGCTTTGGAGAAATTCTGCAGATATTTTATGCTTTTACATGTGCGCATATCTTGAATGTCACCTATACTAACTTTATCCATTTCATAAGCACTTCTTCAATAAATCTTGCTGACTTTTTTTGTTGCTATTTCTCTCTCTTTTTAAAAAAACATATTTTTATTGATTTCAGAGAAGAAGGGAGAGGGGAGAGATAGAAACATTAATGATGAGAGAGAATCATTGATTGGCTGCCTCCTGCACGCCCCCTACTGAGGATCAAGCCCACAACTCCCACATGTGCCCTTGACTAGAATCAAACCTGGAACCCTTCAGTCCACAGACTCTATCCACTGAGCCATACCAGTGTTGTTAAGAAAATACATACATACACGTACAAACCAATAAACTTGTTTTATACTCTCTTGTTTAGGAATATGACAAGTCTGAAGATATACCTGAGGAGGTAGCTACAGCGGGACAGGTGTGTTCCCATGGATGATTCAAGCCTGTCCAGCACTATTGATGTAGACAAAGGCTTTGCCATTGCCTTTGTTGTTCTTCTGTTTCTTTTCCTAACAGTGATGATTTTTCGATGTGTCAAGTTGGTGAAGAATCCCTATGAGGCCAGTTCACAACCACAGAACCATCTCTGAGCTGAATTATGAAAAAGCCTGGTAGACTCCCCCTCACAGGAGATTTGAAATCTTTTTACAGACTATTGTGATCCAGATTTTATATTATTTTACCTCCCTGTTTCTCAGTCCTCTCACTCCTGCATTCCACAATAGGCACATGAGTGTGAATTAGGAATAATAAAAAGGATGAAGCAATGCAAGCCAGTTTGCATTGTTCCTGTTCAGGGAAATGGTTACAAAAGTGGGACAGAGACAGGTTGAACTCATTCGTTAAAATAAGGCAATGGGTGGCAATAAGGGATTATTACCCAAATTTTACAAAGAAATCAACACCCCAAAAAAATCCAGTTAAAAATGGGCAGAGAACCTGAATATACACCTATCAGAAGAGGACATACAGATGGCCAATAGACATATGAAAAGATGCTCAAGGTCATTAACCAACAGAAATGCAAATTAAAACCATGAGATATTGCCCTGCAGGTGTGGCTCAGTGGTTGAGCCACTATGAACCAGGAGGTCATGGTTCAATTCCAGAAAGGGCATATACCCAGGCTGTGGGCTCCATCCCCAGTGTGGGGCATGCAGGAGGCAGCCAATCAATGATTCTCTCTCATCATTGATATTTCTATCTCCCTCTCCCTCTCTCTTCCCCTCTAAAATCAATAAAAATATATTAAAAAAAATAAAACTATGAGCTATCACCTCAGAATAGATATCACCAACAAAACAACAAACAAGTATTGGTGAAGATGTGCATTGTTTGTGCGATCGCAAATTAGTGCAGCCACTATGAAAAATAGTAAGGGGGTCCTCAAAAAATTAAAAATGGAACTATCTTATAACCCAGCAACTCCATTTATAAGTATTTATCTGAAGAAACCCACAACACTAATTTAAAAAGAGATATGCACCCCTATGTTCATTGAAGCATTATTTATAATAGCCGAGATATGGAAGCAACACCAGTTACCCATCAATAGGCGAGTGGATAAAAAGTGGTGGTACATATATACAATGGAATATTACTAAGCCATAAAAAAGAATGAAATCTTATCATTTGTGGCATCATGGATGGAGGGCATTATGCTAAGTGAAATAAAAGACAAATACCCTCTGATTTCACTTGCATGTGGAATCTAAAGAACAAAATCAATGAAGAAACAAAACAGATTTATAGATGCAGAAAACAAAATGACAGTTACCAGAGGTGAGGAGGGGTTGGGGGCCTGGGTGGAAAAGTGAGGGGCTTAAGAAGTACACATATTAAATTCTTTCAAGTTAAATAGACAGTTAACATCCAGTCCTAATAAAGGTGTGGGAAAATAAATAGTTCCAGAAATTTTCTAGTGGAAGTAAAAATTGTTTCAACTTTTTTACTTGACAGTAGATTCTATTAAAATGAAAAAAAACACCTCTCCCCCTCCCCAGATTCATTTTGAAAAATCTCTTCCACAGAAATAAAAGTACTACTTCAAAAGGATGTTAATGTCTATTGTAGTGGCTAAAATCTGAAACTGTTCCAAATTTCCAAATAAGGTTTAGCCAAACTATGAAGTATTATGCAACCGTCAAAAAGGCAAATTTTACCCTTTTCATTGACTTCAAGGGATGTCCAAACCCACCCTCCCCCCCAAAATCCATATGCATGACCTTGCATGTACAAGCCTAGAAAACTAAGTTGTTTTACCTTAAAGGAGCAGGGGTGGTGACGGGGGAGCAGAGAATATCATGTTTTTCTTATTACATCTTGTTATTCCTTGACTTCTTACAATTTGTAAGGCTTATGTAATTAAATAAACTCAAGCGAAAGTGAGAAGAAAAAAAACGCTAACCCTAAGTGTGTGCCAACTGAGTCTTTACAAAATAAGCTTAGCATTGCCGCCACTAGTTGAGAGTGGAGGAGGAGGAGGCGCTTCTGTATTATCTCCAGACCACGCCCCCCTTCACCTAGCCAATGGCTTCTCACGAGGGCCCTGGAAGGCGTGCTTTGACGCATGCGTACTTGCCTGAGTTTTTTTTTTCCCCCTAGCCTGTGCGGAGCACCCCGCAGTTTTGGGTTTGACCCTGTCAGGCTACCGTCCTGGGAACCGGAACAACACCTGAGGTTTGCTTCCGGGCGTCACTAAGGCTTCCCCTTCCCTCCATCACGCTTCGTCCCCTCCCCCTACTCCCTTTTCCCTTTTCGTTCTCTCCCAAAGAGGCCGACCCTGAGTCGTGAGTCTGAGGTCTGGTTGGTGAAAAAAAGCTGTAGTAGGTGGAAGTAGGGAGGCGTGGGAAATTAATCGAGGTATTTGGAGACCAAGGGTTTGTCCGAAATGATTTGTTTGTGGGAGGAGGTCGAGCGGCGGTGGGAAGTTTTCCCCTTGAGGCGGGCGGGGGCGGGGCTTACCTGGGTTGGCCCGGCCGCCTTTAGCAAGGGTTTGCCTGGCGGGGTAGGGGGGCGGGGGGAGACGCACCTCTAAAATGGGTAGCCAGGGGGTGGGGCGGTGTGCGGGGCCGAGGGAAAATGGAGGTGGTGAGGACTGGCTTTGGTGTCGAACGGCGTTCTGGCTTCAGTTTTACTTTAACCGTTCGATGAAAAGAGCAGCTACAATTGGACTGTGGATTTTCGGTAGCCACGTTTTATTCCCACTTTATTTCTTTACTTTGGCTTTTTGCCGCACGCTTGTGTGCAGAAGTATGATAGACCTTTAAAAAAGGAAATTACCACATGGAAGCAATTACATCAGGGGAACAAATAATTAAAGAGAAAGCAATGAATTACAGACCAACTCCTTCCCTCTGGATGGAGATATTTGTTCAAACTAGGCCATATGCAAATGTTTAATTAGTGTTGAGGAACACAGGTCTCAGAAACACAAGCATGCCTCCTTTTATTGCGCTTTGCTTTATTGCAGTCACAGGAATTACGTTTTTTACAGACTGAAGGCAAAGACCCTCTACTACCCCGCGTGCCTGTATCTTCCTCAGGAAATTGGTTCTCTTCAGTTTTCCAAAACATTATTTCCCGTAGTCCCCTGTTGCATAATACCAGTATATGCCCTCTCAAACCTTTAAATCTTGTTCAGGCCTATAGTCTATATAGCATAAGACTCAGTATCATATACTAGAGAATGGAGAGAGGGAACATAAAACCAAATTTAACTGTATTTGAATAATAAGGAATAGGAATGAGTTTTATTTGGGGCCTGGAATTCTCCGTTGTGGTTATAATGACTTCAAAGATAATTTCAGTTTCTTGTTCCATGTAGAGGACAACAGCATGTCCTCCCTTCCTGGGTGCCTTGGTTTGGATGCAGAAACAGCTGCAATGGAGACTGAAGAGATTGCAGAGCTGCAACAAGCAGTGGTTGAAGAGCTGGGTATCTCCATGGAGGAACTTCGGGAGTTCATCGATCAAGAACTAGAAAAGATGGACTGTATACAGCAACGCAGGAAGCAGCTAGCAGAGTTGGAGACGTGGGTAATACAGAAGGAGTCTGAGGTGGCCCATGTTGACCAGCTCTTTGATGATGCATCCAGGTAAACACTGTATGGGAAGAAGGGGGATTCATCATGACAGACATTATGTCAAGCACTTTATAGGTTACAAGGTACAGATATGTAAAACCTTACTCTTCCTCAAAAGTTAGAATCCAATACCCTCATAGCGACCCATCTATAGAATATTCATCTCTTAGAGCCTAATATATGATCAGTAATAGGGGAGTCCAGGTCTTGGGTCCCTTCCCCTTTTGCACTCCAGAGCAATTGCTGTGTTTCCTTAGCAGGGTCTAGGGAGAGAGGATTGTGAAAAGTTACTGTCTTACATAGTTGTGGAGCATTAATAAGTTCCTTAGGGCCCTGAGTCTGTTCCTAAACCCCCAGGATATTTGTTTCTGGTGCCCTGGTTGTCACTTAGAAAGCATTTTCAAATAACAAGGTAAATAGTGAGGTATGGTTGAAAGAACTATACTGTGAGCTTATTTTGGATTTTTGAGAAACTAGTCTGGAAACCGCTATTTAAATATTTTTCTATGGGAAAGCATTCTAAATTATGAACAGAGACACTTGGAATATAGCTGTTTATAAATTTAAGGCAGCTTATGTTTAAATATATATAAAGTCTAGTGGCTCCTACACCTCCGCCTGCTGGCTTTGACCTTTTCTACATGTGTTCCAATATTAGGGCAGTGACTAATTGTGAGTCTTTGGTGAAGGACTTTTACTCCAAACTGGGACTACAATACCGGGACAGTAGCTCTGAGGATGAAGGTTCCCAGCCTACAGAAATAATTGAGATTCCTGATGAAGATGATGATGTTCTCAGTATAGATTCAGGTAAGAGATGAAGCTATGGAGAGGAAAGTCTCGGGATCGAAATTGAAACAACAGAAGATAAAAGAATAGAGGAGAAACCATTATTACTAACTCCGTATTCTCAACTGTTAGACTTGTCTATTACAGAAAAAAATAGAACATTGTTGGTGTCATAAATGTTCCTTTAGTGCTACTTCCTGATTGAATTAACCTCCTTTCCCCATTCTGTGCAACCTCTATTCTGAATTTCCTTGCTTTTCTTTGTAGGTGGCATTAGCATCTATGGATATATCTCAGAATAGACGTTTGGTTTTGTCTATTTTTTAAATTTTTTGAAGGTGTGCCCTAGCCAGTTTAGCTCAGTGGATAGAGCATTGGCCTCTGGACTGAAGGGTCCGGAGTTCGATTCTGGACAAGGGCACATGCCCAGGTTGCAGGCTTGATCACCTGCATGCAGGTGTGGGGCGTGTGGGAGGCAGCTGATCAGTGATTCTCTCTCATCATTGATGTTTCTATCTTTCCCTCTCCCTTCCTCTCTGAAATCAATAAAAAGTATATTTTTAAAACAAATTTTAAGTTCTAATTTACATACTATAACATTCACCCCCTGTAAGTGTATAGTTTGAGTTTTAGTTAATTTATACAATAGTACAGTCTTCACCACAATCCAGTTTTAGAACACTTGTATCACCCCCAAAAGTTCCCTCATGCCTATTTGCTCAATCTCCATGCCCCACCTCCCCGGTACCACTGATCTGCTTGCTTTCTTTTCTAGAAATTTTATATAAATAGAATCACAATATCTTCTTTTGTGTCTGGCTTCTGTCACTTAATGTTTTTGAGGTTCATCCATGACTTGTTGCATGTATCAGTAATTTTTTCCTTTTAAAAATATGTATATTTTTATTGATTTAGAGAGAAAGGGAGAAAGAAACATCAGTAATAAAAGAGAATCATTGATTGGCTGCCTCCTGCAGGCGCCAGCTAGGGACCGAGTCCGAATGTGTCCTGACTTGGCATCAAACCGTGATGCCCTGGTTCACTGAGCCGTGCTGGTTAGGCTCTTTATTTCTTTTATTTTAAATATGTTTTTTATTGATTTTAGAGAGAGAGGATGTAGCTGATTGATAATTCTCTGTCATCATTGATGTTTCTATCTCCCTTTCTTTCTCTGAAATCAATAAAAAAATACAAATAGCCTTAGCTGGTTTGGCTCAGTGGATAGAGAATCGGCTTGCAGACTGAAGGGCCCCAGGTTCCATTCCGGTCAAGGACACATGCCCAGGTTGTGGGCTTGATCCCCAGTAGGGGGCGTGCAAGAGGCAGCCAATCAATGATTCATCATTGATGTTTCTATCTCTCTTTCCCTTTTTCTCTGAAATCAATAAAAATATTTAAAAAACAAAACGAAGTTAGGTTTTATTTTATTTTTTTATTTAATTACATAAAGAATTACAAAGATTAGTACAAATATCTCTTTTTTCCCCTGCCCTTCCCCCAGCCTCCCCTACCCCCCAGTGATTTGTGTCCTTTGGTTATGCTTAAATGCAAGGGTTTTTTTTATTATTGACTTAGAATGTACTTCAGGTATAATTAATTTATCAGATACCTTTTACAAACATTTTCTCCTAAATATGTTGTTCTTTTTTAAAAAAATATCTTTTTTGCCCTACCGGTTTGGTTCAGTGGATGGAGCTTTGGCCTGCGGACTAAAAGGTCCCGGGTTCGATTCTGGTCAAGGATATGTACCTTGGTTGCGGGCACATCCCCAATAGGGGGTGTGCAGGAGGCAGCTGATTGATGTTTCTCTCTCATCGATGTTTCTAACTCTCTATACCTTTCCCTTCCTCTCTGTAAAAAATCAATAAAATTTTTTTAAAAATCTTTTCTTTTTTTTAAATATATTTTTATTGATTTCAGAGAGGAAAGGAGAGGGAGAGACAGAAGAAACATCAATGATGAGAGAGAATCATTGATCAGCTGCCTCCTGCATGCCCCACACTGGGGACTAAACCTACAACCCAGGCATGTGCCCTTGACTGGAATCGAACCCAGGACCCCTCAGTCCGCAGGCCAAACTGGTTAGGGCTTTATTTCTTAATGGTGTCTTTTAAAGAGTAAAAATTCTTAAGTAGGGTTGAGGGTGGTTTGTTTATTTTGCTTATGGCTATCCAGTTGTTCACCACCATTTGTTGAAAAGACTACTCTTTTGGTACCCTTGTCAAAAATCAGCTGGCCTTATATGTGGGCACCTGTTTTGCCACATTGATCTAAACGAGTATCTTTATACCAGCACCACACTGTCTTAATTTCTAGAGCTTTATGGTAAATAGGATTGTTTGTTAGGCTATAAAAATATAGTTGGTATTTTCATCACCCCAAAAAGGAAACTTCATACTCGTTAGTGGGTTTTCTTTTGGGGGTGATGAAAATGTTTTGGAATTAGTAAAGTGGGTTGCACAACCTTGTGAATATATTGAAATCTACTGAATTAAACACTTTCCTTGTTGATATGAGAGAGAGAAACATTGACTTTAATTTCCACTTATTCATGCATTCGTTGGTTGCTTCTTGTATGTGCCCTGACTAGGGATCAAACCTGCAACCTTGCCGTGTCAGGCCAGGGCTGAATTAAACTTATTTTTTTTAAATCCTCACCCAAGGATACTTTTCTAGTGATTCTTAGAGAGAGTGGAAGGGAGGGGGAGAGACAGAGAGAGAGAGAAACATTGATGTAAGAGAGAGACATCAGTTGGTTGAGTCCCTTATGCTTGATGTGCTGAGGATCGGGAATCAAGCCTGCAACCACAGTACATGCGCTTGACTGGAATTGAACCCACGACCCTTCAGTCCATGGGCCAGATGTTCTGTCCACTGAGCCAAACCGGCTAGGACTGAATTAAACATTTAAAAAATTTTTATGATATGTGAATTATACCTGAATTTATAAAAATTAATTTAAAAATTATTTCCTCAGATGCACTAGCTGCATTTCATTTTGTTAGTAGCCACATGTTAATAGATTGGACAATGCAAATATAGGATATTCTATCATAGCAGAAAGTTCGGATATACAGCACTATTCAAAAACAAATACCTTTGCTTAATGCTTTTATTGCATCGCATTTTTCAGTCATTCAAATAATTCATAAGTAAGTTATTGTTATAAAAATTCAAATATACAATGAAAACCCAAATTAACGTAGACTACCACTTATCATAGGATTTTACCCTAGGTAAGCACTATTATCTATTTACTCTGTATCTCTGGACCCTTTTGATACTTTTACATATTTGTAACTTTATATCTGCTTTGCAGTTGTTACTGATAATATTTCTATGATGCTTTTAAGTAGCTTAGTTCTTGGTTTCTTGAAAATTCTTGTGTGTAAGTATCCTATACTCACTAGAGTTTTTCTTATCCATAGGTGATGCTGGAAGCAGAACCCCAAAAGACCAGAAGGTAGTAAGTTAGAATGGGTAGGGGATGGGTAAAAGATAAGAACATGAAAATGGGAGAAACTTTTGGCCTGACTATTCTGTTAGTTTAGCCATCGACATAGAATTAGTCACCCTGTAATCAGTCCCAGATGTTGCAGTGGTGGTTGAATATAGACGTTATAAGAAAGCAAAAGAGATTACTTAGAGAGCGTGCACTGATTGCTGTATGAATGTAGAATTTGGCAGCGCTCGGCTAGGTGAGATTAATCAAGGAAAGCTTCCTAAAGCTGATTTCTGAACCAGACTGGTAAGAAAGCAGTTTTGCCTGATAAAGTAACCATAAGCTTCCAAATACAACTAATTTTATTTTTGTTTTTTTTGAAAGACAAGTTACTTCTTATTTTAAAATTATTTCTAACCGATGCTTCTGTTTCAAAACTTATTTCCCTCATCCCCTTCCTTACAGCTCCGTGAAGCGATGGCTGCCTTAAGGAAGTCGGCTCAAGATGTCCAGAAGTTCATGGATGCTGTTAACAAGAAGAGCAGTTCCCAGGATCCACATAAAGGTAGGGTCAGGAGGTACCGCAGTATCAGTGGCGGTGAATTCCTATAGAGATTTCATGGGTAACTGGCTTTGTTTTAGCTTCTCAGAATCCTGCTCCACCTCTGTTGGGTTCTTTTAACACCTCAGGCTATACAAGTCATTATAAGATTATTTGTGATTTTGTTTTTCCTGGCTCAAGTGTTTTGCCTGCTGCTTTTCTAGTGTGTGATTCCTTTATCTGAATAATTTTTTAGCTCATCCTCACGGCTTCTTGTAGATGGAGATCAGAGAGAAGCAGTGTGAGAGAAGCATTGCTTGTAGAATGGTTTTGTTGCAGGAAAATGTTTTTTAAATGCTTCTCATTTAATGAGTGGTGGTTAATGTTATTATTAAGGAATTGTAAACAGTTGGTTAAAGTGACATGTTCTTGAATTACATGTGAATTTCAGTTATTGGAGTTTCTCTTGTTAGCATTTAGTTGTCGCTATGTTTTATGTTTCCACCCTTGACCAAGGGAGTAGCCAAAATGGCTAAGAATCAAAGACTATCCCATTTTCCCTGATTACCTTACTACCCTACCCCCCTTTACTTTTTCATTCTCATAGGAGCCTTGAGTCAAATGTCTGGAGAACTGAGCAAAGATGGTGACCTGATAGTCAGCATGCGCATTCTGGGCAAGAAGAGAACTAAGACATGGCACAAAGGCACCCTTATTGCCATCCAGACAGTCGGTATGTTCAAGTGAGGGGAGGAACAACCTGCAGGTTTCCATTGCTGATGGTTTCTCTCCCCCACAGCCTTGCCTTTTATCTCGTTCAGCCAGGATTTACACAGAAACTGGTGGGTTTTTTTAAATTTTTGTTTATCTTTCCCTTTTACTCAGGGCCAGGAAAGAAGTACAAGGTGAAATTCGACAACAAAGGAAAGAGTCTACTGTCGGGGAACCATATTGCCTATGATTACCATCCTCCTGCTGACAAACTGTATGTGGGCAGTCGAGTGGTGGCCAAATACAAAGATGGGAATCAGGTCTGGCTCTATGCTGGCATTGTAGCCGAGACACCAAACGTCAAAAACAAGCACAGGTACCTAGACAAAGGATTGTAAAGGGAGCAGAGGCGGGGAGCACTGCACCTGTCCTGTTCAAGTCATAATCCAGATCTCACAATTAGCCTTTGTGCTATTAGTCCCCAGTGGCCAAAAACTCCTTCTTTTTCGTTGCCATGGGAGTCATGTGGGTGATTCTCCTTTTTTTTTTTTTTTTTTCTTTTTTTTTCCTTGGGAAAACTTGGAAGAGAGTAATCAGGATTGATTAATGGTTAGTAGGGGACTAGGGAATCATGTAGAAGGAAGACATAAAGTGGAGACTAAATGGTTTTGTTTTCTGAATAGGAATCTGATAGTAGAACTAGAATAAATCACTTTTGGGAAAGTGATGATATATTGGTCAGATGAAAATTCTTAACTCTTGGGGTGGGAAGAAAGAATAACAGGAAGAAAGTAGTCGAGTGGAACATCTTCCCTGAGGTGGAAGCTAGGATAAGATAATGCCTATAGGTCATGCTACATATAATTCCCTCATCTTTCCACTATCACTCTTTCCTTACAGATTCCTTATTTTCTTCGATGATGGCTATGCTTCCTATGTCACACAATCAGAATTGTATCCTATTTGTCGGCCACGTGAGTGTCCCTCCTTTCTCCCTTAGTTCTATTCATCTTCCTCTACCTTGTATTTCTTCTAAAGACAACCAGTTGAGAAGCCCTTTGGGAGATAAAGTTTGTTTTTTTAATATATTTTTATTGATTTCAGAGAGGAAGGGAGAGAGAGAAAGAGAGAGAGATAGAAACATCCACGATGAAGAGAATCATGGATCGGCTGCCTACTGCAAGTCCCCCACTGGGGATTGTGCCCACAACCCAAGCATGTGCCCTTGACCAGAATCAAATCTGGGACCTTTCAGTTTATAGGCCAATGCTCTATCCACTGAGCCAAACCAGCTAGAGCAGGAGATAAAGTTTTATTTGTTTATCTGCAGTGATGAGTCTTTGTAACCAAAGAGGGAGACACTGGAAGATCATGACTGACTTGGATGGACAATCATATTGTAGATGTGTTTTGATTTCATTTCTAGATAATTTAGATTTGAGAAGACGTTAGTCTCACTTCTTTCCTAGTCTCATACTTCAGTTAATGTGTGCAGATCTGTAGGCTGCACAGTGCTGTCTATAGAAGCTGTGTTAGATGGGGGCTTCATGGTGTCCTCTATATTTGTGATCGGGTTTGAGTACAAACTCTCACAGAAGAGTCAACTAACATTGCTGTGTTTCCACATAACAAGGCATTAAATGCATTCAGGACCCTTTAATAGCCCCATAGAGAACAAGAAGGAAGGATAAATTTTTTTTTATCAATTTCATAATGCCACCTGATTGTTTTTAGTTTACTTCTAGACATACCAAGTTAGCAAGAATTTTCACTTCAGTTTTTGTAAAAAGAAACATCCACTTTATAAAATGAGTGACTCACCTGTATTTATATATTGCTTATTTAGTATTTACTTAATTTATATGAGCATTTACCCATTAGGTTTAATACTTCTAATTGGTCTTAGCTTTGCTTCCCTTGAGGTTATGATTTCATTTATTTTCTGTTCTCCCAACTTAAAAAACACCAAACATCTCCTTGCCAACCATTTTTTCTTACCAAGACATGCCCTACATGCCCTCTCTCAGTCTCACTTCTTCCTTGGGACAGTGAAAAAGACTTGGGAGGACATAGAAGACATCTCTTGCCGAGACTTCATTGAGGAGTACATCACGGCTTACCCCAACCGGCCCATGGTGCTACTCAAGAGTGGCCAGCTTATCAAGACTGAGTGGGAAGGCACGTGGTGGAAGTCCCGAGTCGAAGAGGTGGACGGCAGCCTGGTCCGAATTCTCTTCCTGGTACTGTTCTTCCCTAGTTTTTTGCGGCAGGTGTAGGGGTGGGTTGGGGGAGCATAAAAGGCAATAATGAGGATGATTTTGTAAAACTTCATGATTTTCCTTTCTTACCCTCCTATCTGTCCGTTCTCACTATTTTGATCAAAGTTTACTTAGTCCTTCTTTTTGTTCCTCTGTGAATGGTTGAAAATAAATTCCCTGAATTTAATGATGACACTAATCTGTATGGTTGGCTTTTGGTTTGTTTTTTTGTTATTTGTTTGTTTCTCTCTAGGAACAGTCACATTGCATGTAGGTACAGAGAAAGCAGCCAGTTTCATTTGTCCATGGTTAGGGTTTTGGTAGCGTGACAGAGAAGGAAGGATCAAGGAATTGGAATTGGAAGTCTTGTGGACCTTTCAAGGCCCAACTTAACTCTTAGACCTTCTATATTCATTCTTTCCTCCCCTTTCATGCCTTCCTTAAAATTATATTTCTCCTCTGAGCTATCCCAGCATTTTGCTCCTTAGCCCTTATGCTGCTGATAATGATTCTCATACTTAGTAAAAATATCTGTTGCTCCTGAACTTTCTTACAAACAAGGAACATGTTTTTCCTTATGTTCCTGATGCCTTATCAGGGAGCCCTGCACATAAGTTTATTGAACAGATGAGGAATTTGGGGCTCGTCGGGGAGATTCCCAAGGAGGCACATGGTATATATTCTCCACAAATAGCAGGGTAGATTCTAGCCTTTAACCCGTTCTCTCCCTCCCCGCCTCCCAATCCCTCAGGATGACAAAAGATGTGAATGGATCTATCGAGGCTCTACACGGCTAGAGCCCATGTTCAGCATGAAGACATCCTCGGCCTCTACATTGGAAAAGAAGCAAGGGGGACAATTCAGGACACGTCCAAATATGGGTATATCCAGAAAGATACCCTGGGTGAGGGTGGAATGGGACACACCAGCGAAGGTGATTATAGACTGTGGCTATCCTTTGTTTACCAGGATGCCACTACTGACTCATTGGAAACAGGACGTGTGCCCTGAGTTGTTTGCAGTAGTGGTGATGGATTTGTGGTGTCGCCTCCACATGCTGTGGCTGTGATTCATTCTAAACAACCACATAAAAATATGAAACAACTGGCTTAGGTTAGGGGTATTAGTAGTAGTAGTGACCTCTTACTCACATGAGGATAACTGCTATTTGTT
Source organism: Murina feae (assembly GCA_004026665.1). Lineage (NCBI taxonomy): Eukaryota > Metazoa > Chordata > Mammalia > Chiroptera > Vespertilionidae > Murina > Murina feae. The sequence continues at coordinate 64,807 of PVJC01002309.1, read as the reverse complement.
TTCTAGAGTCAACTTTCTTAAAGCCTAAACTTTTTGTTTTTATATATTTCTAACATGCTTTGGTTGATTTTTCCTGACTACATTAGTTGACCAATGAATGTATTTTTGAAATTTTTCACCAAAATATAACAGTTACTTACATAAATCATCTTAGGCAGGTTATTAAGTCAAAGCCAGCTAATGCCAGTATTCCCACTAATTGGTATAAATATTGGGAACTGGCAGTCTTAGCACTTAATCAAAATGTTTCCATTTATACTTTTTTATACTAATAAAAATTGAGGGTCAGGTATGTGCACAAGTATAAGTGACAGCGGTCATCTTCTCAATGGTAACTTTCATTTTTCCTGTAGGTGCTGTGAGGAGCAAAGGTCCTGTGGTCCAGTACACCCAGGATCTAACTAGCACTGGAACCCAGTTTAAGCCAACGGAGCTGCCACAGCCTACAGCCCCACCTATCCCACCTGCTGCTACACCAGTCCCACCTGCTACCCCCATTCCACCTACTACACCGGTCCCACCTGTTACACCTGCCCCACCTGCTCCAGCTCTGTCCCCCCAGGCAGGTGACATTGAGTGAGTGCTAATCCTTTTTTTTTTTTTTTTTTGCTAGTTTCTTTCATATTTCATATTTTCTATATCTTATATCATCTCTTCTTTAATCTCCTAGAAGCTTGGAAAACCAGCTTGCCCAGTCACGGAAGCAAGTAGCCAAAAAGAGCACCTCTTTCCGGCTAGGATCTGTGGGCTCTGGTCATTCCTCCCCTACGTCTCCTTCACTCAATGAAAATGCCCCTGGTGGGAAACCTGGAATCAGCCAGACATACAGGTGAGAAAATCTCAGGCTCCTGGTGGGGCAAGGAGGTGTAGTGTAGACTGAATAATCACAGGGAAGGTCCTTGGCTCTAAGAGGTTATGATGGTGAGGAGTTTGGACTTGAAAAGAAAGTTTTTAACCTTGGAAATTTCCAGGAAACAAAATCCTATCATATATAATAAAAGAGAAATATGTAAATTGGCCATACCTCCGCAATGTCCACCAGCCAATCAGGAGTGGGGAATGCAAATTAGCCAGACAAAGGTGGTGGGTTAGTTTGCATATATAGGCGCCAGACGGAGAGCAGAGCAGGAGAGCCAGTGGCTTTGGAGGACGTGGCTTCTTTGGTCACTGAGGGAGCCACGCCCCCCCCCCCCAAGCCTCTGGGCGGAGAGCCGGTGGCTTTGGGGGATGTGTCTACCTCGGTTGCTCCCCCCAAGCCTCCGGATGGAGAGCAGAGCGGGAGAGCTGGCAGCTTGGGGGAACATGGCTCCCTCAGTTGCTACCCCCAAGCCGCCAGGCAGAGAGCAGAGGGGGAGAGATGGCAGGAAGTGGAATGGCCTGGGGAACTTGGCTCCCCAAACTGCCAGAGAGCAGAGAGATAGAGCTGGCAGACTTGGCAGAATGAGAGGCCATGGGACCGAGACAGAGCAGGAAAGGAAAACCAAGAGTGCAGGAGCAGTAGGAATGCTGAGAATTATAGTTCTGGTGGCAGACGGATTTCCTAGACACTAGAGCAAAGTGAGCCTGGAGCAAGTTACCGTTGCAGCAGGGGATGGAGGGAATACAAAGATGAGAGACATAAGTAAAATCAGAGAGTCTAGGAACAATTAAAGGGAAGATATTTAAAACTTCCAAGAATTCTCCACCAATGAAGCAAAGAAAAAAAATGCCTCTATTATTCTGTGAGCAATAAACCAAATTGGGTTGGGGTCTCAGACAATTCACTCATATGATTGTAAAGACAGAAACTCCCGGATTGGAGAGGGTGCAGGTCGGACTGAGGGACCCCCCCTCCCCCACCACGCATGATTCTTCGTGCACCGGGCCCCTAGTCTCTCTTTATATAAAAGCCTAAGCAACCATTATGAACAGTCAACTGAAGGACAGGTTGCTATGACGTGCACTGACCACTGGGGGGCTGACACTAAACACAGGAGCTGCCCCCTGGTGGTCAGTGCACTCCCACAGCCAACCTCCGGCGGTCGGCCAACCTTCTGCGGTTCCTTCCCCTTGGCAGCCGGCCTCAAAGGGCCCCGATAGGGACTGGGCAAGATGGTCCCAATTGGCACCACAGGTCAGGCCAAGGGACCCCACCCATGCACGAATTCGTGCACCAGGCCTCTAGTATAAAAATAACTGAATTAGAAACTGGGTGCCTAGAAATACAGAATCACCAGAAAGTCGTTTGTTAAAACTTCTCATTAAGTGTGGTGGCATCATTGGTTCAATAAAAAGGGCATGCTACTGCCACTTTCCTTGAATTGTGAGAGTTAATAAGGACATTTATAGGACACATAGCAGGGAAAAAAGCATTGGTAGAAGACTGTACTCTACTTCCATAATTCACAGGCCAAAAAAAAACTTTTATGAAAAGGTACATACACTGTTGAAATAGAGATATTCTCAGTCAGCAAAGAGTAACCAGAGTGTGTCATTGTCCAGGTTTTTTGGGAAAGCAAGGGAAAAATCTGACTCGTATATGCCATCTTTAGCTACAGGGATAATTACTCAACAGAGAGATCCTGTTGCTTTCTTACCTGATCTGTTGCATCTCATTTGCAGATCACCTTTAAGCTCAACAGCTTCTGTGCCTGCACCCCCACCACCACCAGCATCCCCAGCATCCACAGTATCCACAGTCCTTCCAGCCCTCCCAGCACCCACAGTCCTTCCAGCCCTCCCAGCATCAGCAGTCCTTCCAGTCCTGCCAGCAACTGCAGTCCTCCCAGCATCCACTGTCCTTCCAGTCCTCCCAGTCACCACAGTCGTCCCAGTCTCCACAGTCTTCCCAGCATCCCCAGCCCTCCCAGCCTTCCATGGCATGCTGGAGCGTGCCCCAGCAGAGCCCTCCTACCGCGCCCCCATGGAGAAGCTTTTCTATTTACCTCATGTCTGCAGCTATACTTGCCTGTCTCGAGTCAGACCTATAAGAAGTGAGCAGTACCGAGGCAAGAACCCTCTGCTAGTCCCACTGCTGTATGACTTCCGGAGGATGACAGCCCGGCGCCGAGTTAACCGCAAGATGGGCTTTCATGTTATCTATAAGACACCCTGTGGCCTCTGCCTTCGGACAATGCAGGAGATCGAACGCTACCTTTTTGAGACTGGCTGTAACTTCCTCTTCCTGGAGATGTTCTGTTTGGACCCATATGTTCTTGTGGACCGGAAGTTTCAGCCCTATAAACCTTTTTACTATATTTTGGACATCACCTATGGGAAAGAAGATGTTCCCCTCTCCTGTGTCAATGAGATTGACACAACTCCCCCACCGCAGGTGGCCTACAGCAAGGAACGAATCCCGGGCAAGGGAGTTTTCATTAACACAGGCCCTGAATTTCTGGTTGGCTGTGAATGCACGGATGGGTGCCGGGACAAGTGAGTTGGTGGGGTATTGCTGACCCTGCTGTGGTTGCCTTTCTTTCCACCTCTTTCTCTGCCTTATACCTGCACTCCTTTCCCCGTCTCCCTTTACCTTCTCCCTCAGCTGGAGCTCCTGCCTCAAGGTCTCCATGAAGCTATTTAATAGAGATGCTGGGGTTGACTTGGCCCCACTGCATAACCCTGAGTACATGTGTCTTATGTTTGTTTCTCTGATTCTCCTTTTCCTTTGCTTTTCTCCAGTTGCCACTTCATTTCATTCTTTTTATCTTATTCTCACAGTCATCTTCTTACCTGGTCTTATCCTTTCTCATTTACATATATGAGGGAAGAAAAAAGAAATTTCACTATCCTGTCGCCAGCCATTTATTAGTATTTCTTGGTTTTAAAGGAAGTCTCACAACTCTACCTATTTACCCTTCTATCTTATGTAGGTCCAAGTGTGCCTGCCATCAGCTAACTATCCAGGCTACAGCCTGCACCCCAGGGGGCCAAGTCAACCCTAACTCTGGCTACCAGTACAAGAGACTAGAGGAGTGTTTGCCCACAGGGTAAGTATCGGGAAAGTGAGGAACATGCTCTTGATTTTCTATTCTTGTAAAAACCATCAGAATCCTAAAAGTTGAAACCAAAAATGGAATAACTGAAACAGGCATTTATTTTATCAATTGAATCTTATTTACTGAAATCCCAGCATATATTACTTCCTTGGACTTCCCTTGAAGTGAAAACATAGAATGATTGAACATCGTCTAGGAATTTTCTGTTGCAATCAAAGGTGATCTTAATTTTATAGCTGTATGAATGTCCTAGCAAATTACAGCTTGCTCTGGCAAATGAAGTGTATTCAGAGAGGAAAAGAAGGCAGAGACATGATTACTTAGGATTTTGTAAATCAGAATAAAAATGATGGTCAAATTCATGATGCAGTAGGAAGCTGTTGGAGATTTTTAAGGAGTCAAATGATCTGACCTGCCTTTCGAAAATTACTCTGGCTTCTGTCTAGAAAATAGGTTTTAGGGCAGCAAAAGAAAAATTTGGAAGCGCAGTTAGAAAATATAAGAAAGAGGTGGTGGTTGCTGATACTAACATGGAAGTGTAGTAGAGGTGAAAGACGATAGATTTGGGGTACATTTGGAGGTAGAGCTACAGAACTTGGTAGATTGACTATGGAGTAGGGTAGGGAAGGGGCAGAGTCAAGGACAGTTCCTAAATTTTCTACTTTAGCAACTAAATTTGGGCTTTTTTACTGAGATGGAAGACCAGAGGAGTTACAGGTCTGAGTGAAATTCAGCTTCTTTTGCAACTGAAAGAAGCTTGGGATGCCTGTTAGACAGTCCAAGTGGAAATGTTGAAAAGGCAGTGAGATTTCTGAGAGATGTGTAAGGGCTGCACAGGAGTGGTATTTAAAGCCTGGATGAGTTCACCGAGAGAGAATATTGATAATAGAGAAGAGAAAGGGGCCCAGGAGTCAGCCCTGGGCTCTCCAAATAGAAACTGAACAGAGCCAGGTCAGGGAAAGAGAAGGTAAATGAAAGAGTGAGATATAACATGGTAAGTTGCTTGCTTATGAACATGTGAACTAATAAGCGTAGCGCTCAGGATGCATAATTAGGAGAGAGAATAGAAGAAGAAAGGAGAAAAGCATCAATGGAATCAGAAAATTTCTCATTATTAAGGGGTCTGTATTTCCACATTGACAGAGCCAATCAGGTCCCAGTGTAATGAATGAAAATAGATCCCCACTAAAACACATGATAAAATGTGACCACTGCGCCCATAGAACACTGAGGGCTAAAAGAAAATCCTAAAAGCTTCTAGAGAAAAGAAATAGACCATACATACACAAAAAATGATTAAAAATGACTTCAGCCTTCTCAAAATAACATTGAAAGGTAGAAGGCAATTAGGAATTTATTCAAAATTCTAAGGGGAAATTATCTCTAACCTAGAGTTCTAAACCCAGGCAAACTGTCAGTGTTAAAGTAGACTAAAGACATATTTAAGACATATTTTAGACATGAAATATATCCAGATTTTTCATTTTTCCAATTCTCCAAAAGTTACTAGACATGTTTACCAAAATGGGGGGATAAAGTCCAGGTAGAGGAAGGCGTACAGACAGATACATCTGTAAAACAGGCTCTCACTCAGAAGAGGGCTGAGAGCCCTGGCTGGGTGGGTCAGTGGGTTGGAGTGTCGTTCCACGCACCAAGAGATTGCAGACTCAATTCCTGGTGAGCACACGAATAGGAGGCAGCCAGTCAGTGTTTCTCTCGCATGCTGATGTTTCTCTCTCCCTCGCTTCATCTCTCAAATCAGTTATCTATCTATCTTCTTGGGTGAGCAGAGGTGAGAGGAATCCCACAGACTATAGTGAAATGAAGGGCAGTGAAGGAGGCATCCAGGCTGACAGCTGTGCACAGGATGTAGAGAACAGCCAGTGTGAGAACAGGCCAAACCTGGCTGCAAAAGAGACTTTGGGAAAATGAACATTTAATAGAAAACCTGCTGTGTCAGAGTAGCCTCAGAGGAGATTGAGACTACTGAGGAGGTCAGGAGATGAATTTGTGCTGAATGCATATTGAAAACTAAGCAAACATGGTTATTAGCTTTACCTGCATTACTGTATCATGTTTTCGTTTTAAATAAAAAATTTGAATCTTGTAACGATATTTAGATTTGCTAATGCTGGGTGGTCCATTGTATCTATTTTTCATATTTGAAATGTTACATTGAAATGTTTTCAAATAACCACAAATAATATGACTCCTGCTTAAACCTCTCGAATAGCTTCCAACTCTACTTTGAAGTTTATTCTAACTCTTAATCTGGTGACACTGTACTTACTGTCTTGCTCCTTCCTATCTCTCTACCTCCAACACTGTTCAGCCACACTGATACTCTTCAGTTCCTGGATCCAGTTCTCCCAGTGTTTGCCAGCCTACCTTGAGGGCCTTTGTACACACTGTGCCCTCTCCTGGCATCCTCCCACTGTTCTTTGCGTAGTTGTCTTTAACGTTGAGTGCTCTCAGCTTTATTCTGACCTCAGAGAAACTTTTCCTGGTCATTCTAAAATAGGTCCTTTTTGCTTTCTAATTTTGTCATTGAGCACCTGTTTGTGTCCTTTATAGCATCTGTGACAACTTTATCATATTTGTTCCTTTGTTTTTGTTATGGGTTTTTTCCCCCCATTAGAATGTAAGCTCCATGAGGGCATGTCTTTCTTGCTCCCCATTATATCACCAGCAGCTAACTTACCCAGGGTCTGGCATATAGTAACAACAAGTAAATTTTGTTGAATAAATGATATGAGAATAGCTACTCCAAAAGTTTCATCCAGTGGTAATTAAAAATGAGATCAAATTCTAGCCTCTCCCTCCAAACTGATCCTGTTTTATTAACTACTAGGGACCTGATGCATGACATTTGTGCAAGGGGTTTGGCCCTCGCAGTCCCGGATGGTTGTTCTGCTCTTTGGTCTAATTGGAATATTAGCTCTTTATTATCCTATACTAGGGGCCCGGTGCACAAAAATTTGTGCACTCGGGGGTCCCTCAGCCCAGCCTGTACCCACACAACCTGCCACCTGCCACTTGCATATCTCGCCCCACCCACCCCACACACATCACGCGTCACCCCACTGATCGCTCCCCACTCCCACACTACCCGCCACCCGGCTGATCGCTCCCCACTCCCACACCACCCATCACCAGGCTGGTCGCTCCCCACCCCCACACTAACTGCCAACTGCCATCTCCCTCCTGCCCACCCCCACATCCCGCTCACCCTGCTGCTGGCACTGCACTGGCCTCCAAGGCAGCCAGCCGCCATCTTGCCTGAGCTAATTTGCATACAGCCATTCTGATTGGCTGGTGGGCGTGGCTTACCCCGTCCCGGAGAAACGGTTAATTTTAATATTACGCTTTTATTAGTTAAGATAATAAAAGCCTAATATACTAAGTATCTGGTGATCTGGTTGTCTGTTCAACCAATAAAAGTGTGATATGCTAATGATATGCTAAGGTTGCTCAACTGCTTGCTCTCTATGATGTGCACTGACCACCAGGGGGCAGACGCTCAATGCAGGAGCTGCCCCCTGGTGGTCAGTGCACATCCACAGGGGGAGTACAGCGATGGTGGCAGGAGCCTCTCCTGCCTCTGTGGCAGCGCTAAGGCTCTAAGCGCTAAAGTCCTCTCCCAATGGACCTAAGCTGTCAGTCAGACATTCCCTGAGGGCTCCCTGACTGCAAGAGGGTGCAGGCTGGGCTGAGGGACACCCCCCCCCCCAAGTGCACGAATTTTGTGCACGGGGCCACTAGTAAAGGATGAACACAGTCTACGAACATTGACATTGCCCACCCAAATAGGATTTTAAAGGACTAAAAGTTGTTAATATAGTGCTGTTCTGTGTTTTGTGAAAATTCATTGAACTGTAGACTTACTGTGTACTTCTCTCTGTATATATTCTGTTTTAGTAGGTTTTTTACTGTTTAAAAACACTTTATATGGCTACTTTGAAGATAGGCTAAGAGAATGAATGTAAAGCATTGACTTAATGGCAAACACAAAATGTATCTTCAATAAATAGAAGCTTCCTGCTTGCCCCCTACTGGGGATCGAGCCTGCAACCCTGGGCATGTGCCCTTTACCGGAAATGAACCTGAGTCCCTTCAGTCTGCAGGCCTACGCTCTATCCACTGAGCCAAATTTTCTCTCTCTCTCTCTCTCTCTCCCCCCACTTCCTCTCTGAAATCAATAAAAATACATATTAAAAAATAGGTAGAAACTGTTCTTACCATCTTTGTCAAGGCGATGCGACTAATGTCATCCACCAGCTATCTGTATTGTTATCTTTCCAAAAATAAACATTTTTCAGTTTATATACCAGGAAAAGAGAAGTAAAATCTTAAACGCTAAGCAGAGCAGAAACACTGATACCTGAAAAGATGACTGCTTCTGTTAATGTTGGTAATTGCTAGATCTAATTAACTTCAATAGTTTATTTTTAAAATAGTTGTTTAATTCCTTAAGCTAGGTATAGAATATGAGCTTCCTGATATTGGAGGTTATGATGTTTTCTACTGTGTGTCTCTAGTGTCTACCTAGCACTGCTCTTGCTGTTTTCATAAATGTTCACTGAATAGAATGAAAATCAGCTTACCAAAAAGAAGCATTTAGTGAACTCTATTCCTCCTCTTGACTCCCTTTCAGTATCTATTAAATTGGCTTCTGCTCTTCTCGTACATCTTTATTTTATGCATCTGTTCTGCAAATTGACATAATTTATCTACTTATTTCAATGGCTCTTAATCTGTGTTCACATCATAGTTTCTTAGCTTTTCTCCAGGTTAGGCATTCTGGTATTCACTGTTACTAACTATCTGTATAATACGATAACTATCTGTATAAATTACTTTTCCCCCTTAGGAATTATTTCCTTGGGCTATATTCCCACATGAAACAAAGAGCATAGTTCAATAAATCTTCTCACTTAGTCATTATATCATTAATGATGATACCTTAAGAATTGTAACAGTTCAGTGGATACTCTAGTGATTGTTCATGACGGATTTTATTGAATCTTCCTCCAGAGTTTATGAGTGTAACAAACGCTGCAAATGTGACCCAAACATGTGCACAAACCGGTTGGTGCAGCATGGACTACAGGTTCGGCTACAGCTGTTCAAGACACAGAACAAGGGCTGGGGTATCCGCTGCTTGGATGACATTGCCAAAGGCTCCTTTGTCTGTATTTATGCAGGTTGGTAGTGAACCATTTGCTTTCTGGAGTTAGGACATGGTGAGGAATTGAATCAGAAACAAGTTTGAACATAAGAATAAAATGCATGACACGTGAACTGGGAGTAAAAGGCGGCCAGTATTTTCTCCTGTAAAGAACATGATGAGTGATGTGCCTGTCTGGGTGGCTGTGGGAGGGACAAAAGTGCTTCATAAGGACAAGAGTGAAAAGGGATGATTGTGGGTGTGATGATGTTCCAGAGAAGGGGCATGATAGTAGAATCAAGTGTATCATTTTCTCCCACATCACACTACCCTATCACTCACCCAGAGATCTTCTAGCATAGCCGAGAACTCTTCTGGTAAACAAAGTAAAGAGGAACAATAGGAAGGCAGAAGCGGCAAGATCTAAACCTACAGTTAGCTTCTCGTACTCTCAGTGAAGACACAAGGGAGGACGTATCATCAAAGACAAGACACCATAGTGGAGGCATTTAGACTTCATGTGCTGGTGCGTTAGGTATTGCTGGAATGACCCTTATTCTTTCAAAAACATCTTCATAACCCTGGAAGGCCTTTAATTCTCTTCATTCCCAGGCAAAATTCTGACAGATGACTTTGCAGACAAGGAGGGCCTGGAAATGGGTGATGAGTACTTCGCCAACCTGGACCATATCGAGAGCGTGGAGAACTTCAAGGAAGGATATGAGAGCGATGCCCCCTGCTCCTCTGATAGCAGTGGTGTAGACTTGAAGGACCAGGAAGATGGCAATAGCGGCACAGAGGACCCCGAAGAGTCCAATGACGATAGCTCAGATGATAACTTCTGTAAGGACGAGGACTTCAGCACCAGTTCAGTGTGGCGCAGCTATGCTACCCGGCGGCAGACCCGGGGCCAGAAGGAGAATGGGTTGTCTGAGACGGCTTCCAAGGACTCCCGTCCCCCAGACCTTGGGCCCCCGCATCTTCCTGTCCCTCTGTCAATCTCTATGGGTAGCTGCAATCCACCTTCTTCTGAAGAGACATCTAAGAATAAGGTGGCCTCGTGGTTGAGCTCCAATAGTGTCAGTGATGGTGGCTTTGCTGACTCTGATAGCCGCTCATCCTTTAAGACTAGCGAAGGTGGGGAAGGCCGGGCTGGGGGAGTGAAAGGAGAAACTGAGAAGGCCTCCGCCTCAGGGCTGAGCTTCAAGGATGAGGGAGACATCAAACAGGCCAAGAAAGAGGTAAACTCTGTAAGCAGTGGTTTGTGTAACTTTGGTACAGTAAAAACCTAACGCGGCCTTCACACGTAGATTATTTACGTGATGGATATCTCTGTGGCACATCTGATTATCTCCCCTCTCCATCCAGCACAGTCCTGGTGTTCATTTAAAGAAAGAACTTACTTTAAAATCAACCTGCTGGGTTGATCCATCCTAGAGTAAAGGGTTTATAAGTAATTTTTTAAAAATTAAGTGCTATGTCACGTTATTCGTGTCATTGCTTGCTTCTCTTAGAGAAATAAGAATCTAAAATCTATTTCTCACGATGCTTCAATTTACCACATTACAGGTAGTGAACTTGTTCCTTGTCCTTGTAAGACTGCCTATGGTGTTTTCCATGAACATTTTATGCCATATTATGGGAAAGGGTTGAATATGAGAATATGGTTGCTCCTGTCAAGTTGCAGTCATTTCTCCATACCTTACTTTAGAGAGTGTACTTCTCACTGACTAATGTCTTTGAGGTCATTTGAGATGAATTCTAAATGTTGGGTTTACTACCTAGGATCATAAAAACATTTAACCCTTCACTGGCTATCTTTTCCAGGAACCCGATGACCGAACCAAGGTATCAATGTAAGTGCCTCTTTTAGACCTGTTTCCAAATCTGCCTTCTCTCAAGCCTTCAAAACTACGTGAGGGAGGATGAGGGAACATTTCATATATCTATTAATCTGACTTCTCCCATCTCTTCCCCTTCCGTCAGAGTTACTGAGAGCACTCGAAATTATGGTTACAATCCTTCTCCCATGAAGACTGAAGGACTTCGCCGCCCACCTAGTAAGACTAGTATGCATCAGAGCCGACGCCTCTTGGCCTCAGCTCAGTCCCACCCCGATGTAAGTGACCTTTCTCAAACTGTACCTCACCCCAGCCCTGTTTTATTCAGTCTGCGTGAAGGAACATCCTCACCTCATCAAGACCTTCACCATAATTACTGTTAGATCTTTCCTTGCTTCTTTGGCCTTGACTTCCTTCTTTATTTTCCTTCATCTAACATGTAATCTTCCTCTTACTGTAATCTCAGCTCCTTTCTACCTAACCTTAGGTAAGAGCCAGATGTGAAGGGGCCTTTCCCATTTACTCTCTTCCCTTTCATCCTTCTGCCTCCCCAGGATGTCTTGACACTGTCCAGCAGCACAGAAAGTGAGGGGGAAAGTGGGACGAGCCGAAAGCCCACTGCTGGTCAGACTTCAGCCACAGCAGTTGACAGTGATGATATCCAGACCATCTCCTCTGGCTCTGAAGGCGATGACTTTGAGGACAAGAAGAACATGTCTGGTAGTCTGAAGCATTTGGGGGGTAGTTGGAAGGTACCATAGGAAAGTTGAGATAGAGGTGTTTTTGCTGGTTTATTTGGTTCTTTAGATTCCACATAGTGAAATAATATGGTACTTGTCTTTGTCTGACTGATTCCACTTAACATAATACCCTCTAGGTCCATCCATGTTGTTGCAAGTGGTAAGATTCAGTTCTTTTAATGACCTAGTAATAATATTCCACTGTATATATGTAGCACATCTCTATCCAGGCGTCTATTGATGGGCACTTAGGTTCCTTTCATATCTAGACTATTGTAAATTATGCTGCATTGAACATAGGGAGCATATATCTTTTTAAATTAGTGTTTTGGGTTTCTTCGGATAAATACCCAGAAGTGGAATTGCTGGGTCATAAAATAGTTCTATTTTTAATTCCTTAAGAACCTCCATACTGTTTTCCATTGTCATTGCATCAATTTGCATTCCCACCAGCAATGCACAAAGGTTCTCTTTTCTCCACATCCTCACCAACATTTGTTTGTGGATTTATTGGTGAGAGCCATTCTGACAAGTGTGAGATGATATCTCATTGTGGTTTTAATTTGCATCTCTCTAATGATTAGTGACCTTAAGCATTTCATATATCTATTGGCCATCTGGGGGTAGAGGATTTTTTAAAGAAACTAAAGAAAAAATTCAGATCCTAAAAGTTAAAACTTCTTTAGGAGAACTCCCTGGCTCCCAGCTAAACTGTTAATATTGTTTCACATGTCTCCTTACGCTCTTCTCTCCATTTCCCTACTCTTCCCTCAGCTCCTTTATCTAGCAGATCTAATCCTGCTTGAAAAACTGCTGTTCAGAATCTTTTCCTCAGTCCCAGCTTATTGTTATTCCTGAGCTGCAGTGTGTGGAATGAAATGGGGCTAGACTATCCATCATGGTTGGGATGGGTCATGAACCTGTTCTTTCCTGCCTAGGTCCAATGAAGCGCCAAGTGGCAGTAAAATCAACCCGAGGCTTCGCTCTTAAATCAACCCATGGGATTGCCATTAAATCAACCAACATGGCATCTGCGGAAAAGGGGGACAGTGCACCCGTTCGTAAGAACACACGCCAATTCTATGATGGTGAGGAGTCTTGCTACATCATCGACGCCAAGCTTGAAGGCAACCTGGGCCGCTACCTTAATGTAAGACCCTTTCCCTCACCTGTAGATGCTGGGTTATCCCATGATCCTCACATTTCTAGTGCTATTAACACAAGTATATAAATCTGTCTTTTCTTGTTATAAATTCTTGGTCTCAAAGGATCTTAAAGAGGTAGTTTTTGGAACTTCTGCTACGATAGGGAGGCTTTCACTCAACTCTCACTCACCCCACAAAGCCAGATTCTGTTTCCCTGGTTTTTACTGATCCTGTCATTAAACCTACAGCACAGTTGCAGCCCCAACCTGTTTGTCCAGAATGTCTTCGTGGATACTCATGATCTTCGCTTCCCTTGGGTGGCCTTCTTTGCCAGCAAGTAAGAGGGAGTCAGGAAAGAGGGTGGTTGGGTAGGAAAAGAAGCCCAGGATTGAAATTCTAAGGGCCCCTCCTCCATGTGTGATACAACTTCACCTGCGCACACTATACCCCCAGGCACCTGGGTTATCTGCTGTCTTTACACCCCATCCTTTTCTTCTTTGTAGGAGAATCCGGGCTGGGACCGAACTTACTTGGGACTACAACTACGAGGTGGGCAGTGTGGAAGGCAAGGAGCTGCTTTGCTGCTGTGGGGCCATCGAGTGCAGAGGGCGTCTTCTTTAGAGGACAGCCTTCTTCCTGAGCTTCCGAACCCTTCCTGAACTGACCTTTCCTCAGGAACTGGGTCTTCCTCCCTGTTGAACTCTGACCCCCCAAGTCTCCATCCAGTCTAGCTACTCCCCCAGCTCCTAGATAGAAATGGGGGTTCTGGATCAGGAGATCCCTTCCAATGTGGTGCTAGCAGGCTGGGTCCCTTCTCCACCCCCTAAAGCCCTAGGGGGCTGAGAGAGGTTATCACTCTTAACCTGGGCCTGTCATCCCTTCAGTCCTCCTGTTGCTCCTCCCTTCTATCCTACGTTAGTTCAAGTATTCATGCTTCTGACACACTGTATTCCTGTATGAGGACTGTGTACGGAATGTCCATGGTTTGTATCATTTCTTGAGTCTTTTAATAAGATGTTAAAACTAAGATTGTGATTTGATTTTCTCTTGACCTCCATACTCCCAATTCTGGGTCTCAATGAGGGATCTGTTTTCCTCCACCTTCCCAATGGGCAGCTGTCAATCTCCTACCTTCTCTACTGTTGCTTTTTCTTATTTGCCATGTGAAATTTTAAAAAGAAATTATGTAACTGTGAGGAAAACATGAGAAAGACTACCTTAGTTTATTTAGTTGATCCCCTTCTCAATTCCTAATAGTCTCAGACACTTGCCATGTTTTACTTAATCTTCAATATATTTTATTTAAAAAAAAAAAAAAACATTAACAGTACATTTTGGTCTGAAGTGGTCCCATTGCTAAAATGCCAGGTGCTAGTTGTAATTCTGGCTTTAAAACCGAAACCCCAAATGTTTAATAAATTAAAAAAAAAAATAGAACTAGTTGCCATTCTACTCCAAACCAACTAGCCTAGGGAAGAGGCCAGAGAAAGGAGGCAGTAAGATCTTGGACCTGTGACTACAGGGACAGTTGGCAGAGAAGTAACACAAAGACTGTCTGAGCAGTCCCCAGTATGGCCCCCACTTTTTGGCAAAGGTAGGATAAGGGTCATGTGTACCCTCCTACACTCAGTTCATTTGCATCTTCGGAAAGAGAAAGTTAAAGTCAGCTCAGCTTTGGTTTCTGGTCCAAGTTAGGGAGCTTAGAAAGGTGAGCCTTGGTCCAGCTTTGGCAGAATGAGGCCCACAGATGGGACAGTAAGGCACGACCCTGGCTCTGGAGGTCAGGGAGTCAAAGGCAAACAGCTAGGGCCAAATTCTGAAGGATAAGGAATGTGAGTTTGTAATCCCCACCCCGAGGGCTGAGGAAGGGTCTTAAAAGCAATAGAAAGGATAACTTGGAAATAGACCGTCCCCCTCTAACAAAGACTAACCAGTCTCCCCAGGTAGAGACGTGGGGATAGGTTGGTTAGGATTTGGTTTAAAGGCAACTGGGTGACAAGCAGAGGGTAGAGGGCACAGAGAGGTGCTCTCCTCTGGCTTTCTCCTTTCTCTCCAGAGCTTAAAGTGACCCCCTGGGGAGGTGGGGATAGTTCCTTGGCTTTACACATTAATCTGAGGGGTAGCAGGGACAATGGTTCAGTCATTTTTACGATGGTTGTTGTTGAGGATGGGGTGGCCGTTGGCTAGGGCCCGGCTCTTTGCTCCTCCCCCACCTGGAGCATCCTCCCCCTCTGAGCTCTCCGTTTCTTCCCGGTCACTGCGTTCATCTTCTACCTGCTGTGGAAAGGGATAAAAAGGGTTACTTGATGTCCTCAAACCCCTGAACACTGCCTCTCTGTACAAGCTTGTTCCAGCTATTCCCAGGGCCCCACGGTCATTGTTTAGAGGGTGGCTGGTATGGGAGGGAGTTCGGGCAGTTTTTAGAGTTGAGGGTAGTAGGGCCTACAAGATGGGGAGAGGGCTTTCACCTTTCCAGTTATGAACTTGTGGGCCATACGCAAAATGAGGTAGGCCCAGAAGATATGCAGCATCTGTAGCACTCCCATCATGGAATTGAAGAAGTAATAGCCAAAGAAGGGAGGATAGAGCTCCAGTGGGTACACCACAGTGCAATGCAGGATCCTGGCAATGGGAAGGGAGAGAATTGTAAACACAGAAAGGAAGAGGTTAAGATGGAGATAAACAGGAGGGCGGGGCAAGACTCCTGACTTCATGAGAACAGGAGTAAAGTCTGGCCTCTACTCACCAGAAGGGTAGGATGACCAGTCGGGTGATGATGAAGACAATGGCAAAGACGATGAAGATGTTGTTGCAGGTGTTTTTCCATCCGGCATAGTTAAACATCTTGGCTGACTGCACAGACAGCCCCCATCCGTCATCACAGGCTCCTGACTCTCCCGTACACATTCACACATACACCCCAGTCACCATGCAGGTTCCGTGCCCCCACCCCCTTGGTCCCAGGAATGTCACGCAAACCCCGAAAGGAGATAGAGGGATAAGGGAACCTGCACCAGGGTCTCTGGGTTTGAAGAAACGCCCAGAAAACCTGACCTCTAGCAGGTAGTCGGAAGAGTCATGCAGCGCCATGATGAGAGTCCCCGCCCGGATGTAATTGGCGAACCAGGAGAAGCTGATGAGGATGATGGTGGCCACGTGGTGGATGATCTGTTCCTTGAAGTCCTGCAGAAAAGATGTAGGCTCCAGGGGATCTTCTGTTCCCCGGCCCCCACTCTTCCTTCCTCCCCCCTCACTTTTAGTTCCCCATATCCCACAGCTCCATCAGGGCACCCAGAAATCCAAGTGAAGGCTATTCATCACAGCTTCATGCTGACTTCTAGACTTAATGGCACAGCCCCTTGACCCACCTTTCGCTTGACGTCAGAGGCGATACTGAAGAGCAGGGACCAGTAGAAAGAAAGCTCAATCATGTAGTACCAGTACTGGGAAGGGATGGTGCTCTGGGAGAGAGGAGAGAATGAGAGACTAGATAAGGGCCCAGAGTGATTCGGCCCAAGGTCTCGCCTCTAACACCCGCCCTGCTAGCAGCTGAGATGAGTTTATTAGCACCATAACTCCAGTCCCTTCTGGCGTGTGTTCTAGAGATCATCTGTAAGCATCCTAGCCCTATGCTACACTGATTCTCCTCATCACCCCCATATAAGGAAGTCAGAACCCCATCTCATACCTGTATGGGATATCCCTCCCAAACTTTCTTCATGTCATAGAACCAGGGTTTCTGCAGAGAGCGGATGACAGGTTAAAAGAGGAGTGACCCAAATTCTATGCCCCCCCACACACACCTTGCCAAAGACCCTACTCCCACCTCCTAGTAATCCCCACTCACATCCACAATGACAGCCATGCCGGCAATAAAAGCAATCAGGTAAAATGTGAATCTCCAGCTGGAAGAGGAAGCGGAAACAGCTAGGACAGTGGGGTGGGAGACGGGCACAACCCTCCAGGTACCCCAGAGATCCTCAGGAATTCACGAAGAACCAAACTGACCTCACCTGAGTGAGATCTCGCCCTGCACACAGCCACTGGCCACCCCTCCCAGCAAGATACATCAGACTTTCCTCTGCTCCTCCAACCTCCCCCACCTGGCTTCTCGGAACTTCTTGAGGAGACTGGGCCGGTCCTGGTTGCGACGGCGGCGGAACCAGCGCTCTACCTGGCGGCCAGAGAGCCCACTCTGCCGGGACAACAGCTCTACCTCTGCCTGGGTATAGGGAAGAAGCCCATCCATCACATTTCACTTCAGACCTCAGCAGTGCCCTCGCCCTCCCACCCGCTCCAAGGATTAACCTTGTATTAAGTCTGTCCCACTGCTTTCCATCTCTTCGCCCACCAGAAACGATATTCCCACCCATCCCGTTTCCCTCCCCACTAGAACTCAGTAACTCCTAAGGCAGGTCCACAGCTCACCTGTTTGGGATGTTTGCCGCCGGTCAAGTAGAAATGCTCCAAGGTGGGGTTGGGAGGTGCCCGCAGCCGAGTTTTCTCCTTTACATTCAGGAGGGCGGCCAGTGGTGTGGCCACGTAACTGGGGAAGGGAAATGAGTGAGGAGCACCTCACTGTCTTGGTAGCCCCTAAGCTGGGAGGGGAAAGGACTGCAAGTTCAGACAACTTTATCCTGGGCCTCAGTTTCCTGGCAATCCCCACTCTGGCCTCCTTGGGCTGCTCATAGCTGACAAAGCTGCCTGTGTTCACAAGTGACCAGGCCGAGTGGAGGGTGAGAACAAATAGCCATTGACAGAAAGGGCCCGGGTGCTGAGCCCTCAGGGAGACAATGCTGCCTTCAGTGGGGGACAAACGGTAGGCAGGGACCTGGGTGGCCAGAACCCCAGGGTCTAGGGCCAATGAAACGGCAAGAGACAAACTTGAAGTGCAAGCAAAGTGTGGCTGGCAGCCAGGGAAGGCACAGGGGTGGGCTGGTATGCTCACAGCTCAAAGAAGTATCGAACGATGAGGAAGAGCAAAGCCAGGGGTAGTGTGATATACAGGTCTGAGGCTTTGGCGTAGATACGTCCATCTCGGTCTTCTAGATCAGCCCAGGTTAAGTTCACAGGCAGCCACAGCCGTTCCCACCAGAAGTAGTCATACAAGGTCTGGAGCATCCTGAGTGAGGAGGAGGGGAATATAAAGGGCATTAAAGGCGACAGCCACGGGGGAGGAACAGATGACAGTTTTTATGGTTTAACAAAAGGAGCAGGGGGCAGAGACTCAAGCCCTGGGCCCAGGTCCTGGTCATGTGGCCTTGGACAAATCCGTTTCCTCATCTGTGATATGATAACTTTCCAATTCTAACATTTACTATTTACAGCAACTGAAGGTAATGCCGACACCCCCATCCCCAAGAAGTCCTGATTCCCTAGCATTAAGAATGTCAGTTTTCCCATCAGTTTGCTATCCCAGTACCGAGGACAGGCAGGATCTGGTCCTGGGAGCTACAGCCAACCAGCTGAGTAAAGTCAGGGCCCTCCCTTCCCCGACCCTCCGGCCACCACATCCAGTCCCAACCCTCCACCCTGTCCTCCCAAACAACAACTGCACGCTTCCTTGCCGGAGAACTTCAAAAACAGATTTCAGGGCTAGAGCAAACCTTCTCTTCCCTTTCCCTACAACCCACGGTCCCTGCGGGAAATTAAGAGGCCAGAATAAAGCAAAATTATGTCCCCAAATGGGCTGAGCACAAGACAATCAGTGGGCTACTACACACAAGATTAACACCATGCCAAGCCTCCCAATTCCTACACAAAGTAGAAGAATCCTATCAGAAGTGTCTTCAGAAACAAAGCGAAGGCAAAGCTGCAGAGGCCAGAGAATCAAAGACAGCCGACCAAGAGCAATGGTGGAATGCGAAGCTCCTGCTTATTAAGGCGCACCTAGGACATAAAGCACGAGCCTGCAGGGAAAGGCCCGCCACAGCACCCCCAGCTCAGGAAAGAGCTGCTGCTTTCCCCACCTTCCCCTTTTGGCCACTGAAAGAGAAAGGTCGTGACGAGGAGGGGCAGTGACCCCTTGGACACTCTGAACGAGGAAGGGAATGGTCAGTAGCCCGGGAGGAGGGGCCAGCAGCTGCTGGGAGCTGAGAAGCAGCAAAGATGGTCCTGAAGAGCCAGTGATGCTGGAACCAGTACACCTGGAAGTCTTGGGACAGAGCAGTGAACGCTGGCAGGATGACAAGGGCAATACTTTCCAGACTCCCTGCCCCTCATCCCCCCAGGAGCGGGGAGAGGCGGTGCTATTCAGGCTGGCCTTGGCACTACAAGCTGACACAGAAGGAAGGTGGCTGCGTGTCCCCGCCACCCACACTCACACCAGAGAGGAAAGAGGGAGAGTGGAGAGACTGTTCTCCACTGCGAACTGGAGACCAGTGGGTGCCCCTGGCAGGAGACTGATCAGACAGGTCACAGCGGAGCAGAGCGGAGTCGGGCTGGTCCTCCTGCTGCTCCTCGGGCTGTTCCACCCCCACCCACCACAGAAGCACTTGCGAAATCCCTCTCAGCCTGTCACGGGTCGGTATTCCAGCTCAAGGACTTTACCCACTTGTCCCCACTCCAGCTCACTCCTCTCTCAGATAAAATCAGAGGTCAGCATTGACAAAGGAGCTTCAGCTCTGCCTTACCCCATAGCACCCGTGGGTGCCTATGTTCGTACGTACTCACATGTGTACACACACACACACACACATCCCAGGCCTCGGCTCACGATGGCACAGCCCCTTCCTTCTCTACCTTCATCAGAATAAATATTTAATTAAAGAGATGGAAGCCCTCAACTGAACAAAATTAAACATAATTATCCACAATGGAACGTTTCCCACACAACTGCGCACGCACTCACACTTTTTTTTTGAGGAAAAGTGGTAGAAAAGAGGGTGGAGAAGGATCGAGACAATGCCAGGGCGATCGAGAGCCCAGGGTAGAAACAGGCCTGCGTGCTGGGCCCCTTCCCCACCCTGTCCGGGGAAACCAGCAGGGAAGTTTTCTCTTGACAGAACAAGTTGAGGATTAAAGACTCAGAGGGGTTCTGCAAGGACGGGGGTGGGTGGGGGGGAGCCCCTTTCTCAGATTCCTGTGCCCCAGGAGTGCCTGCTGCTGCCAATCTCATCCCTGCAAAGAAAGTGAGGAGCTGGGGAGGTAGGCAAGGAATGTGTCAGACGGCGGTCAAGGACAAGTGCGCGGACAGCGCAACTATCTCAACCCCAGGACGAAATATACCCCTCTCCTTCCAGCTCCGGCAGGAGGGCAGGTGTGAGCATTGAACAAGAAAGCATGATTATCATGTGTCAGGCCTTCAGAGATGCGGATTAATGGGGGCTCTCCCACACCTGGGTTTCAGGCTCTCTGTGACCACAGCCTTCCCTTGCTGCCTAGTCCTTCCATTAGCAGAGGAGCACTATCCCATCCCCGCCTCCCCCCAACACACACACCTTGCCCAGCAGAGAGACACCAGACTCCGCAGGATCTGGACTTCTAACGCAACATGGGGATGGAGGGGGAGGGGAGACAACGGGGGCTCCCAGCTGACCTGGCTTACACACCCCCACAGAACCAACAGGTCTGCTCCTGACCAAGGTGGCAGCCCTGGAGGCTTCTTGGCAGCAGCACACCAAGCCAAGCAAGGGATCCCATAAACAAAAGGCTGGGGCAAGCACCGCAACAGTGTGTACTGAGGTTAGGGATCCGACCTGCTTTTCCAGGCCCGCTTGCCCCTCAGGGCAGTGCCCAGATTTTCTGGTAGAGAAAAATCACACCTACTGCTAGTTTTTCCACTCACAGAATTCACTCACCCCACAAGCAGGAAGAGACAATAGGGGCTATGTGTGTGTGTGTGGCGGGGGGGATGTCTATCTGTCACACACACACCTGCCACAGAGACACAGATGCCACTTTCTGAGGCACAGGCTGGAGAAGAGCCAGCAAAGCAGGGATTTCATGGGCATTGGGTTACCAGGAACTTGAGCTCGGCTCAGCCCAGTCCCCACCCTTCACCCCAACTCTGACTGCCTCCTCCCGGACCTTCACAGATGGATGAAAAGGGGCAGAGGGTCCCCTCAGGGGCTTGTACACCCAGAGTGCTGGGGGGGGGGGGGCGAGTGGGAGGCAGACGTTTAAGTACACGAGAAAGTCCTCTCACAGGCCCAATGTGAAAATTGTCCCACCGGCTCTCAGAGCTTAGAGGGGTAACTGAAGAAAACATAATCGGATCAGCAAGGGAGAAGAGTGGCCTCGAGAGAGGATCCCACAGGCTCTCTCTCGGCTTCCAGGGAAGCTTGAGGAACAGCGAGAAAGAAGTGGAAGAGGAGCCGGATGGTCTTCCTTGCTGAAAACCTTTCAGGTAGTGAACCAGAAGGCTGCGAGCAATGGGTGAAGAGATGCCACAGGCCCAGGCTGCCATACAGGCCCCCAAATCTAGCTTGTCTAGACTGTCCCACCAGAAGCCCCAACACACCCCACTATTGCATAAGGCTACAGCCCCAAGGCGCAGGGAGAGGCTGGCAGGTTGACAGGGCAGATAAGCGGCAGTGCTGAAGGGCAGCCAGCCTGAGGCCAGTGACCGGAGACAAGCAGGCCTTTTCTCCCAGGGGGCAGGCTGGCCAGAGGCCCCAGTGCGGTGAGTGGATGGCGGTACCGAGGGAGACAAGAGACTCTCTTTAGAACAGAGAGTCACCTAACGATCAGGGCCGGGCGCTGAAGGATGCCACTGCAGACAAGTCCTCACCCCTAGGCGCCCCATCACCAGTGCAGTCAGCCACCCACATTCACGCCCCATCACCGGACTGCGGCGTGGGATGTCCCTGATTCCACTCCTCAGAGTTCTCAGAGCCCCCAGCCTGGGGGCCTGGCAGCCCAGGTGGCTGAGACCAGGTTTGGGAACCAGGAGCCCGGCTTGGGGTGAGACTGACACCCCCAAACTCAGGCCAAAAGTTCGTGCCACACACCTGTCATTAACCTACTTGCCAGAGAACCTCCGGGCCAGCAATTAGCAAGATGCGGTGCAGAAAACCAGTTTCTCCAGCGGCTCCCCCTCCACCCCTTCCACACACACCCCATAACGGTCTAGGCGCCTTGCCCCTGGGGGGCCGGGCGGCCTCCCTGGGCCACTCCTTCCCGTTTCCCGTTAAGCACATGGGCGCTCTGACCGCCTCCCGAGCGGCCGGGAAGAAGGAAAAGGAGCGAGACCCCGCTCGCCCCTCCCACTGCCGCCGCGGGAGCCGTCCGGGCCGGGCCAGCGCCGCGGGGCCTGCCGCCGGGGCTCCCGCGCGGAGGGGCCCCAGCCTCGGGCCCCCGCCGGCAGCGCCGCGCCCCGGAGCCCCACCTCCCGGCCCTACCTGTTGCCCCGGAGGCCTCTCCGCGCTCCGGCGGCGCGTCCCGGGACCCAGAGGCGCCCGGCCGCGCGCCCCCCCGCCCCAGGCCCCGGCCCCGGCCCCGAGCGCGCCCTCGCCGCCCCGCCCGGCGCCCCGATCCCTCTGCCCCGCGGGCCCCGCTCCGCCCGGCCGGGCCTCTCCGCGAGCTGCGTCGGGGCGGCCCCCGGTCCTGCCAACTTCCCCCCGGCCGCGGCCTCCCCACGCCCGCCCCCTGCGCGCGGTGCCCCGGGGCCGGGTCGGGGTCCCCACTCACTCGGCGGCGGCGGCGGCGCGGGGCTGGCGGGGCCGGGAGCCGCTGCTCCGTGTCTCCTCTCCGCGCTCCGGGCCCCTCCGGACTGGCCCGGCCCGTCCTCTCCTCCCCCTTCCGCCCGCCGCCAGCCAGCTCCCTCCCTCCCTCCTTCCTCCTCCTCCCGCCGCGCGCCGAGCCCAGCTGAGCAGAGGCCGAGCCCAACCCGGGGAAGGAAGGCCGGGCCGCCGCGGGGCCGGGAGGCTGGGCGTGGGCTTGCGGCCCGGCCGGGCGGCGCGAGGAGGGGCGGCCGCGCCCAGCTCCCGCCCCGCCCGCGCCTCCGGCCTCGGGACCCCGGGACCCCGGCCCCCGGGACCGCGCCCACTGCGATCGCCGCGCCCGAGGCCGCGCTGGCCCCTCCAGCCTCGGCCTCTCCGTTAGGGTGCGGTGCAGCCTCGGGGACCCCGGATCGGACAGTCCCTCCAGCCGCGTCCCGAGACCTCGGCCCGGCAGTGCCCTCTCCCCGCCCGCAGCCCCGCTCGCCCCGGAGGGCGGAAGGAGTCCGGGCCCCCGCGGGCGCGGTGCGCCCAGGCCGAGCGCCCCTCCAAGGCGGACCAGGCAGCGGGCCCGGGGGCCCCACGGCCTCCCCAGCTCCAAGCCCGCGACCCTGAAACCCGCAGCGTTGCCCCCTCCCCGCCCCCCCAGCCGTGCAGCCCGCCCGGTGGCACACGGACCCTACCGGTGGGCTCAGGAAGAGCCACCCCCAGCTTCTGTGTTCCAAAATGTATCCGAGTTTCCAGTCTACATCGCACGTATCCGTGTCCACATTCACAGTAAAAAATGCTTTTCACTTCGTCTGGCAAAGTCAGTATTTCAGGAAGATGCAACGTGTGCATCCTAGAAAACTGCCCTGGACCCCTCGTGTGGGCAGGGTGTGACTCAGATGTGCCTGAGGGTTTGTTTAGAAAGAGAGCTACACCTTGATGCATGGAGACCGTAGCCGTTTTCACCTGGAGGAAATCTTGCGGTTTTATATGGCCACAGGCAGAGCCTCAGAGTAGCTTGTTGCATGATTTATCTAGTCAAGTTCAGATGCGCTGGTAGTTCTTTCAGGAAGGAGTGTGACACCCCTTACTCCCCCCCACACCCCTTACTCCCCCCCACTCCACACACACACACACACACACACACACACACATCCAGTTTGGGAGCTTGGCCGCCGTCACCAAAGCCTCCCTCGGGAGCGGTACAGAGGCAGAAGCTGACGGATTTCCATCCTGTTTGTTCATTTGCTCTTTGCAGTGGGACCCCGGGCCCAGGCCTGCCTCCCCCTGAACCAGCCCAGAGGATTCTACCTTTTTTAGCCCCAGACCAGCCAGTTCCCTGCAACTCCCCAGCCCTGTCTTCCTTTGCCCCGGGGCTGAACGACTCCCTTATTAATAAATCCTATGTCTTTGGACCCCTTGGTAACTGCCCCTCTCCTCCGCCTGCCAATTCCAAAGTTTCCTCTCCCTTTCTTGAGCACCTCCCTGAGATTCCTCCTCTCCTACACAACCACACGCTTCAACAAGCTCCTGGCAAAGGGTTGGAAACCCCAACAACGAAATACATTATCTGTGTCAAAGAACAGAACTCCACTGAGTAAATGTGACTTAACTCCTGTGTAGGAAGGTTCCAGCAAGTGTCTCCTCTTTGGGCCACAGCTAATCTTGGGTTCCTCTCCAACTCCTCCCCACACCTCTGTCCTACTTGGCTCCCCTCCTTTAGCTCCTGAACCCTGTTCTCAGGCAGTTTTTGTAGGTGCTAGGCTTTCCCAAGTTCCTCACCCAACTTTTCAAATGATCCCCCCACCCCACCCCATCCCACCCAAGGACTGAAGACCAGTTAACCTTTTGTTTAAGATCCCAATGGGGAGGGGAGGTGTTGGAAGAGAAGTGAGATCGCCAAGGCCTGACTAATGAAGATAAGAGGGTGTGCTGCCCCTCCCCCAGGAGACAAAGGAGAAAGTGGATGGAGAAGAGAAAACCTCACCTCAGCTTAAGAATGGTGCCACCAGTTCAGTCAACACAATTGGGCCACACACACACACACACACACACACACACACACACACACACAGCCCTGGGCTGGACCAGGAGATTTTGACCACGGCCCTTCCGACCAACCGCACTGTCCCCAGCTGTCATAGCCACACCCACAATGCCCCACGCTGCCTGCCTTGCGTGACTCACTTCCTCTATACGGGCTGCTGAGGTGTCCTGAGGCAGAGGACACCCCAGGCATGCCTCCAGGCCTTCAGCCTGGGATGTGGGTATCTGGGCAGGCTTCTAGGAAGGGCAAAAACGTGGACCCCCGTTGTGGAAAGTGGGTCTTCCCAGGTAAGACTGGCTGGTGCAACACAGAAACCTGCTTGAGATACAAGAGTAGAGAGTGGCTAACACGTGAGCAGAGGGATTCAGGTGCCAGGAATTCTGGGAAACATTTCCTTACAAGAGGAAAAAATGCCAGGAGGAATGTCTGTGTTTTCTGAAATTATTCAATGCAAAGTATAGTCATGTGCCGCATAAGGATCATATGCCACATATACAAAGCTGTCCTATAGCATTATAATGGAGCTGAGAAATTCCTGTCACCTAGTGACCTCATGGTGCAAATGTTGCAAAAATCGACAAGGCTGTGACGGAGGCGGCAAACAGCTTTAACCAGGGTGTGAATGAGGAAGACCCTGGGGAGCTCCTATGGCGGTTTCTGAGGAACTGATTAATGAGAAGTTGTTGGTGCTTGAGCAGCAACACATGCTGAAGAAGTAAAGAAAAGGAAACGGCAGGAGAAGAAAAAGAACTCCCACAATATTCACCCCAGGGTTTGGCAGAAGCTTCTGAAGACTTCAACAAGCTCCTGACAAATTTTTGAAAACGCCAACACTGAAATGCATGACCAGGTGTACTGGTTCGTAATGCGGATTTAATAATCAAAGAAAACAGGATAATTTCAAGAGAAACATCAAAAGTGCTTTATTCAAAGTAATGCCCATCGCTAGCTACACATTTCCCCCATCTTTCAGGTAATTTGTGGAACTGTCCCAATAGAACTTTTCTTGTTTTGAGGCAGACCATTCAGAGACCCAATTTTCCACTTCTTTGTACGTTTTGAAGTGCTGCTCAGAAAGTGCGTGTGCCATCGATCAAAACATAATCTGAAGGAGCAAGGTCTTGTGAATACAGCAGGTGGGGTATACTTCCCAGGCAAGATCTTTTAACATGTCTTCAACTGGTTTGAAGTGTGTGATGGTGCGTCATCATGAAGCAAAATTACTTTGCCTTCTCTTCAGGCCCATTCTGGTCGTTTTATGATCAAAGCGTGGTTCAAATTGATTATTTGTTGTTGGTAGCGACCAGTATTAACGGTTTCACCTGGTTTTAGAAGCTCATAATACACCACACCTTCCTGATCCCACTAAACACAGAGCATTGTCTTTCTGAAGCGATTTGGCCTTGTAGTTGATGTTGATGGTTGACCTGGATCAACCCATGATTTTGTGCATTTGAGATTCTCAAAATAATCCACTTTTCATCACCAGTCACAATTCGATGCAAAAAAGACTTTCTTTCGTGCTGTGGAAGCAACATTTTACTGATGCTTGTCAGTTTTCCATTTGTCTTTCTTTCAGTTGATGTGACACCCATTTTCCTTGCTTTAAAATCTTTCCCATTGCTTGCAAACGATCGGAAATTGTTTGCTGAGCAACGTTTAATCTTTCTGCAAGTTGTTTTTGAGTTTGACATGCATCTTCATCCAATAATGTTTGTAATTGTTGGTCTTCAAACTTTTTCGTTGACCTGGACATTCTTTGTGTTTCACATCGAAATCATCACTTTAAAGTGTTTAAACCAGCGTTCACGAGTATCTTAAGATGGAGCATGTTCACCATAAGCTTCCCGGAATACTCGATAACTTTCAAGCAGCACTTTTCTTCAAAATAAAGTAATGAATTAAAAGTTCCCGCAAATGCTCTTTTTTTGACACGAAATTTGACATTTTTAAGCATAAAAATATCTGATGTTAACACCTTCAGAAAATTTGACATATGAAGTTTTGAAGCTTGCTGTCAATGCAACAAAATAGCATACATATCAAGTCGCATATATATCTCATATGTGTAACTCCATCTACTGAAAAAAATCCGCATTACTAACTGGTACCGATGGGACAAGATGTGGAAGGGGAGACAGTAATATATTAATGATCCTGAGTAGGCCAAGGCTAATGTACGTGTTTGTGTCTTAGATTTTAATAAAAAAACCTATTTCCTAAAAATTAAAATTAAAAAATTTAAATAGCAAAAATGTTTCTAGAATAAGGATATAAAGAAAAAATATTTTTGGTCCTGGCTGGATGGCTCAGTTGGTTGGAGTGTTGTCTGTACACCAAAAAAGGCTGTGGGTTGGATTCCCAGTCATGGCACATAGCCAGGTTGTGGGTTCAATCCCTGGTCGGGGCCCATACAGGAGGCAGTGGATGTTTCCCTCTCACATGGACGTTTCTCTCTCTCCCCCTTCTTCTCTCTCTAAAATCAATAAACATATCCTTGGGTGAAGATTAAATATATGTACACTTAATATACATACTAATATTATAGCTATAAAATGTGTTTGTGTTTTAAGCTACAAAGAGTCAAAAGTTAAAAAAAAAATTAAAAGTTTATAAAGTAGCCCTAACCGGTTTGGCTCAGTGGATAGAGTGTCGGCCTGTGGACTAAAATGTCCCAGGTTCAATTCCAGTCAAGGGCATGTACCTTGGTTGTGGGCACCTCCCCAGTAGGGGGTGTGCAGGAGGCCGCTGATCGATGTTTCTCTCTCATCGATGTTTCTAATTCTCTATCCCTCTCCTGTCCCCTCTGTAAAAAATCAATAAAAAAAATATTTTTAAAAAAGTTTATAAAGTAAAAAAACCAGTAAGCTAAGGTTAATTTACTATTGAAGAAAGAATAACAATAAATAATTTTAGTGTAGCTTGAGTATACAGTGTTTATAAAGTCAGCAGTGGTGTACAGTGATACCCCAGGCCTTCACATTCACTCACCACTTACCCAGAGCAGCTTCCAGTCCAGTAGCCTCCATTCATGATAAGTGCCCTATCCAGGTGCACATTTTTTATTTTTATACCACGTTTTTACTGTATCTTTTCTATGTTTAGATACACAAATACTGTTGTGTAACAATTGCCTACAGTACTCAGAAATGTAACATGTACACAGACTTGTAGCGTAGAAGCAATAGGCTAGACCATATAGCCTAGAGGTGCGATGGGCTATCTCATCTAGGCTTGTGCAAGCACACACTGTGATATTCCC
This sequence comes from Murina feae, assembly GCA_004026665.1. NCBI lineage: Eukaryota > Metazoa > Chordata > Mammalia > Chiroptera > Vespertilionidae > Murina > Murina feae. Next base: position 36,981 of record PVJC01002309.1, on the reverse strand, counting down.
ACAAGGACAAAATCGCCTGACCATACATTTCTCAGAACTCAACCCTGTGGTTAAGTTAAGCGACACGTGACTGTATTTGTAGCAAAGCAAGATGGAGTTAATAGTTGAAGAGGTATTTATGAGCCAGCAGCCGAGGAGGCTGTATATATTACTGCTCGTCCTCCTTACTTCCCTAAGAGGGGCCCCAAATCAGCCAGGCCTTGCTCTGAGTGAGGAAGAAAACACTGGGAAGAAATTAGGAGACCTAGATTCTGATTCCAACGCCATGGCCTTGGGAAGTCACTGAGCCCCCCTGGGTCAGTCACCAGAGATCGCCAGCTCTGAAATCCTAACCATTAGCGCATGGGGGTGGAAGGTGATTAGTAAACCTGAAAACAACCTCGACCTGCCCGGGAGTTGCACAAAATCAAACCAAGGGACGAAAGAAGCGAGAGTCCACCACGTTTCAATGGAGCAACCGTAACCACATCACACATACTCCTCACTCATGCGCAACTGGGACGATGCTACTTCAACATGACTGGCGTTCTGCCTGCCTTCTTCAAAGTCCGAGTTCCGCTTGCAGGTCAGCAGAGGTTTGGACTGGGGGACAAGCGCTCTCTCTCCCTTCATTGCCCCCTCCAAGCAGACTTGGGATGTATTCCCAGAAGAGACCCTGAAAGGCACAGAAAGCAGAAGGTTGTGTAGCCACTGTCCCACAGTAAGCCAGCCTAGAGAGGCCCCTGCCTACGCCCCCAGGCTGGTCTCAGTGAGGTCCCTTGAGCGGATGTCCACCTGAGACTCCTTCCCTGACCTGGCCCTCCTACCAAACCCACTTGGGAACCCAAGGTCTTCAGGAGGCTGCATTCCCCAATAAGGACACGCTGAGGTTTTGATGGCTCGTGGAACCGGAACCTCCGAGACTTCATGTAACCGCTAGGGGGCTCTCGGTCCTCGGTGCCTGCTGCTGATGCCCTCTTGTGACCAGATGGGAGATTGGCAGGAAAGAAGTTGCAGGAGAGAGCCAAGGTTGGACTTCCTGGGGAGACAAGTTAATAACAGTTATCACTTTAAAATAACATTATAGCAATATTTATTATTACATAGTAGTTAACATTTTGACATATGTACTTACCAGTCTGTACCCAGCACTCTTCTAAAGTGCTTTACATGTATTACTTTATTTCATTTCACACATTCGCCTATAATATATACCACTGTTATTATCTCCATTTTGACAATGAGGAAACGAACCACAGAAAGTTTAAGGTAGTTGCCGTGGTCACACTCAGACCAGAATTCTCATTCTAAAGCAGCGGTTTTCAACCTGTGGGTCGCGACCCCTTTGGCGGTCGAATGACCCTTTCACAGGGGTCTCCTAAGACCATCTTGCATATCAGATATTTACATTATGATTCATAACAGTAGCAACCTTACAGTTATGAAGTAGCAACGAAAATAATTTTATGGTTGGGTCACAACAGGAGGAACTGTGTTTAAAGGGCCAGAAGCTTGAGAAACACTGGCAGAAATTTTAGGGGCAGAAATAAAATATTGGGGACTAGCTATTAATTATCTGAAATATTAATCATACTCTGTGAATTATGACTGTTTCATTCTGATTAAAGAAACACGACCCGGATGCAACCCATCCTCCTCATCTGAAAGCTACCTATTATTACGGAAAGATGAACAACCTTGCTTCTGAAACTGGAGTCGCCAGCTCTCGCAAGACCCCAGACTGCATTGCCAGTAACAAGTAACCGTTATACCCATTTTTATTCCTTTTGCCTACTTCCCATGTAATCTTTGTCCTTGAACCCCATATAAGCAGCTGGCTTATGGGGGAGCTCGCAGAACAGACTTTCGTGGATGACCTGCTGCTCTCCCACACTGCTGGCATTATTAGGAAAAATATCCAGATATGATTTAAACCTGTCTCTGCTTAATTGGCACAAGTAGTGACAGGCAGCCTGGGCACATTGGTTGTCCATTTTCAGAACCCCTTTTTAATATATTTTATTGATTTTTTTACACAGAAGAAGGGAGATGGATAGAGAGTTAGAAACATCGACGAGAAAGAAACATCGATCAGCTGCCTCCTGCACTCTCCCTACTGGGGATGTGCCTGCAACCAAGGTACATGCCCTTGACCTGAATCGAACCTGGGACCCTTCAGTCCGCAGGCCGATGTTCTATCCCCCGAGCCAAACCGGACAGGGCTCTAAACCCCTTTTTAAACAATTCTGAAATTAAGTCCCATTTTTCAGATTGCCGGTTAAAATACGGGCTGCTCAGTTACATTGCAATTTCTTTTTTTAAAAATATATTTTATTGATTTTTCACAGAGAGGAAGAGAGAGGGATAGAGTTAGAAACATCAATGAGAGAGAAGCATCGATCAGCTGCCTCCTGCACACTCCCCACTGGAGATGTGCCTGCATCCAAGGTACATGCCCTTGACCAGAATCAAACTTGGGACCCTTGAGTCCTCAGGCCGATACTCTATCCACTGAGCCAAACCGGTCAGGGCTACATTACAATTTCAGACCAACAACAAATAATTTGTTAGTATAAGTATACTCCATGACATATTTGGGTTATACTTAATACCAACAAATGAGGTGTTGTTGGTCTGAAATTCTAATTTAACTGGGTGTCTTGCATTTTTATTTACTAAGTCACCCTAATTTACAAGGCAGTTTTCTCTGTCAGAGGCCATCACATAGATAATCTCATTTATAATCTTCCCAGAAAGCTTTTCAGGTGCCCAGGGCAGAGCTGAGGCCTGTACCCACCTTCTCCAGCAAAAACTAGCGCATGTTTTCCACCTTAACAGGAGAGAAAAGTAAGGAGCCGTGATTGCTCCATGGAAATCTCCCTCCCTGCTCTGATCTGTGGAAGAGCTGCAGGCACCTCCTTATGTAGAAAAAACAAAACAAAAAAACAGGGAGGGGCTTCCCGGGTTGGAACCGTGGCAGAGGAATGGAGACAGTGCTCTGGCTTCAGTGCCCAGCCCCCACTTGACCCCTCAAGAGAGGCAGGAGGAGACTGCTCCCAAGCCCTGGGGAGCTGGCTGAGGTTCGAGTAACTGCCTGCTCTGGGGCCCCTGATGCTTCTCCCCAAGACTGTTCACCTGCTGCTCTGCGCATAGACAGCAGCACAAAACCCAGCTGCTGAGGCTGCATCACGGCAGCTAAAACAGTCCTGGCAGCCAAAAGGCAGGGGAAGGAATCTAAGAAACTGGGACCCAGGAGCCTCCCGTATCTCCCAGTTGCCCTGCGGGAGCCTGGCACTTCTGTCCAGAGGGAACACCCTTTGCATTTTTCTCTCTTGACTCTGCCCATCTGCTCCCACCCCCAAATACCTGTGCCCTTCCTTCCCCACAGATAGAAGCCATCCGCGGGCCTTGCCCGTCCCAGCTGGCTGACCCTAACGAGGCAGCAGTCAAGGGAGTTTCTGGGCTGGGACCCCCTCTGGGGTGAAGGCTGGGGTGCCTTGCTGGTATGTGCCCCAACAGGTTTTTCTCTATCGGCCTGAAATCAGCCTGGAGCCTGTCTGACCTGCCCCCCCAGGGAGCCAGAGCCAGAGGCAGAGGCATAGAGCCAGGTCAGGGGCTGGGCTTAGCGTCTCGGCTGCGATGGTCCCACCTGGCCCCCCTGGGGAAGCCGTGCACAAAGCCTCCTGTGTCGGGCTGAGCTACTGAGGCCGAGCAGGGTTCCCACGCGTGGCCTGAGGCTGGGTGTCTGGGAGGAGAGATGCTTGTGGGACCCAGTACAGCCTGGTCCTCTCCCACGTTTGGGAGGGGCCAGAGCCGGAGACAACAGCTGGGCTGGTCTGCTAGAGAGGTCATCTGACTGGCTGCTCCACCTGACTGTGCACGCCCCCCTCTCCTCTACCAGGCCACACAGGACTAGTGCCCACACGGGCATACCACAGGGCTGTGACGACACCCACCTCACCCCCAGCACCTCTGGGTAAGTACTGGGCCTGGGTCCCCAGGCTGGGGGGTGGGATGGGGTGGAGAAGGGGCCTGTGGATCTCTTGGGGGAGGGAGAAATGAGCTTTCCGTTCCGACATGAGTACCTGCTCCCTTGTCCAGGCACCCATGTACCCACAAGAACGCAAACACCCATCAGTTCAGAAAGTGCACCTGCTGATCTAGGTACCCAGCTGGAGACACCGAGGGTGAGAGGCAGACAGCAGGTAGGCAGCTGGGTGGGCTGGGGCCGCTCCCACTCTACATGCCTGCTTACTGCCCCAGGAACACCCAGCAGGGCCACGAAGGCAGAAGGCAAGGTACTTGGACCTCAGAAGGAGGGCAGTCAACCACCTCAGGCCAAGGGCTGGCGGGGGGGGCACCACTGGAGGCAGGGAGGGTTCTTTTGGTGCCAGTTCTGGCCACATCCCTGGTCAACTCTTGCTTCCTGGAGGAGGGTGAGAGAGAGGTGGGGAAGGTAAGGGCTCCCCTCTCCCCCTTCCACCTGGGCTCCCAAACCTGCCGAGCAGGTTAAGATTCTCTTTTTCTGCAACAAGGAAAGTGGGGAGCCCAGGTTTCAGGGCCTGGAGGGTCATGAGGGGCCCAGAGGGGCCAGAAGTTCCCTCAGTTGGGTACTGTTTCCCAGGGCACCCAGTTGCGCCATGTCTGTGACCAGCAAGAAGATGGGGCTCTCCCTGACCCAGGAGATCCTCAGCCACCTGGGCCTTGCCAACAAGGTAGGCGCTGCCAGGCCTATAGGAGCCATTTTTACTTGATCAACTCAAGGCGCGAGGGGGCTGGGGACAGGGAAACAGAACAGGCCCTGAGGCCAGGCCAGGGGTCAGACTGGGGCACTGGGGAGGCCGTGGGCAGACCTGTGATGCCTCCTTGCTCTTCAGACTGCAGCTTGGGGGACCCTGGGCACCCTCAGGACCTTCTTGAGCTTCAGTGTGGACAAGGACGTGCAGAGGCTGCTGAGGGCCATCACAGGCCAAGGTGAGCCCCTTCCCTCTGCACTGGGGGGTGTAGCTTGTGAAGCCAGCTGTAGACCGGGAAAGAGCGAGGAGGGAGGAACTGACGAACTCAGTAAACGTTTGTGGAATGCCTTAATTCCTGTATGTCAAGTACCATGTAGGTGTGTCATCGCCGTCCTCACAACACCCTGTGAGCTAAAGTCTTATTCTTTCCATTGGACGGATGAGGAAACCGGGGCTCAGGGAGGTGAGGCTTCCCCAAGGTCTCACAGCTCATACTGGCAGAGCTTGAATCCTAATCCAACTCTGCTGATCCCCAAAAGCCTTTTTTTTCTTCCCCACTACACAGGCTACCTTTGCCTAATTTGGGTAGGATTTGCATGCCATTTGGCATCTCATTTGCATTTTCTTTTTTAAATGTTTTTATTGAATTTTCTTCTTTTTTTTTTAAAGAGAGAGAGGAAGGGAGAGGGAGAGGGAAATAGAAACATTAATGTGAGAGAGAAATATCGCTCGGCTGCCCCCTGTACGTCCCCCACACCCCCGAGGACTCAGCCCACGTGTGCCCTGAACTGGCAGCCTCTTGGTTCCTGGGTCGATGCTCAACCACTGAGCCACACTGGCTGGGCTGCATCTTTTTTTGAAACCAAATGGAAGTGGGGGTGATAGGACCCCTGCCCCTGTCCTTCCAGCCCTTTCTGGAGTCTCGTTCTGTCCTCCTTGGGAGGCTTCAAGTCTGAGGAGTGAGGGACTCCCAACCCTGTAAAGACCCTGATCGGGGTCTTCCCAGCCCTTATCTTGGTTCAGGGGTGGACCGCACCGCCATTGTGGACGTGCTGACCAATCGGAGCAGAGTGCAAAGGCAGCTCATCTCTCAAGCTTTCCAGGAGCGCACCCAACAGGTGAGCCACTGTGGCTTCCCAGGGTGAGAAGTCCCTGAAGACTTGAGGTCCAGCAGTAGCAGGCGGACCCCTGCCCCCTGTTAAATGGGGGTGGTGCTTCAGGCCAAACATTCCCAAACTTCCCCACACGCCTGGGCCCCCCCTCATGCCGCTCCTCTGCCAAGGGGACCATGTAGGACCTGCTGAAGTCCCTGCAGGCAGCGCTCTCTGGCCACCTGGAGAGGATGGTGGTCGCTCTGCTGCAGCCGGCAGCCCATTTGGATGCTCAGGAGCTGAGGACAGCCCTGAAGGTACCAGGATGGGAGGCTTGATGGGGGGGCGGGGTCTGGGAAGTGGGGTCACCACGGAGGGAAGGAGGAGCAGGCTCGGCAGAGGCCCCCTTTGCCCATCCCATCCTGACCTTAGGAGGACACGTGGTCAACATCTGCTCTCTGCCATCCTAAGGACGTGGCCCAGTCTCAGATCGGCCTCCCAATTCCTTGTAGGACTCGAGTGCTGCTGAGGATGTGGGAGTGGAAATCCTTGCTACTCGCACCCCACCCCAGCTGCAGGAGTGCCTGACTGTCTACAAACATGGTAAGAGCATGAGGGAGGGAGTTGCAGGAGCTGGAAATGGAGCCGAAGGTCCTCGCCTTCCCTGCCCTCTGTCCCTGCGGGGAACCTGTCTGCCCAAGTCCTATTCCCTGGGGCTCTCTACTCCCTCCTGCCCCCACCAAGTGCTGGTCTCCCCAGGAGACAGCCAGGTGTGATCAGTAAAGAAAGAAGCAGTGACCAACCATCTTAGTCTGGGGCTCCAGGGCAGATTCCACGGTAATGGCAATGTTGGGCACGATGACTGCCCCAAGGGTAGCTGTGTAATCTTCAGGCCCCGTGTTCATTCCACCATCACACCACATCCCAGGCCTGCTGCAGCCTCGGGGGAAGGTGGGGGCCTGCCCTCTAAACCATGGGTGTCCCCTCTCGGCTCCTGGCTGCTGGCCTTGCTCGGCCGCCACATGCCTCACCCACTAATTGGGACCCAGCTTCTTCTCACCCTCATCTCAGCCACAACCCCCTTTTTTTCCTTTCCCCAATTTTCCTTGGATGTCCAGTCTTGGCCTATCTCGCCCTTCAATGTGTGTGTGTGTGTATGTGTGCGTGTGTGTATTGGTTTCAGAGAGGAAGGGAGAGGGAGAAAGAGACAGAAACACCAATGATGAGAGAGAACCATCTATCAGCTGCCTCCTGTATGCCCTCACTGGGGGCTGAGCCTGCAACCCGGGCATGTGCCCTGACCAGGAATCAAACCCTGACCTCCTGGTTCATAGTTCAGTGCTCAACCACTGAGCTACATCAACTGAGCTTGGCCTATCTCTTAATCCTTCTCCTACCTCTCTCCCCTGTTGCTTCTGTTTTTCTCTTTTCTCTCTTTCCTGTTCTTTTCCTTTTGCAACATCCTACCTCTCACACCACTGTCCTTACCTCCAATGAGGGGCCTGGCCCTCGCCATCTTGTCTCATCATATGGGTTTCCTTATCTCCTCTTCACTTCCTGGTGACCACTAGCATGACAGGTGCCTCCTGCCTGCAGAAGGCTGGCCCCTGCAGACGAGGCCATGCCACCGTGCGTGGTTCCACAGCACCTGGGTGCTTTCAGGGTGGCCGTGATGGTGCTTCTGCCTTCTATCCTGGGGACTAGCAGCCATTGAGCTACTGCAAGCAGGACATAGCAGGGTTAGCAGGGCACAGTGGCCAGACATTCAACAGGTCCTAGAGGCATCCACCTCGAGGAAAATCAGGAGGATTCAGAGAGCTCCTGATCCCACCCCAGATTTCCAGGTAGAGGCAGAGGAGGACATCAAGTCTGAGACCAGTGGCACCTTGCGGGACCTGCTCCTGGCCCTGGCCAAGGTGAGGAGGACTGGCTTGCATTGAAAGAGAGTTACACCATCTGGGGGGTGGGACAGAGTGCGGAGCATTGTTTTGATGTAATGGACAAGAGAGGGCTTTGTGGGGGGACTAGGTCTGGATTGTTGACCTGGAGATGAAAAGCTGCCCCTCGTACAGTCCTCCTGACAGAGTTTCTCCTCCTAGGGCGGCCGCGAGAGCTACTCTGAAATCATTGACTATAATTTGGCAGAACAGGACGTCCAGGTGAGCAGGGGCTAAGGAGTTGGCACAGTCATGCACCTAAGACACCTCCTCTATCATATCTTAGAGCCGGCAACCCATGTCCCCACTTGTCCTACAAGCCTGTCCTTGCCTTGGGGAAGGAGTCCTCAGCAGGTGATGGGGGCCTGGGGTGTCAGGGTGGTGCCACATCTGAAACCTTTCACTCCTCTAACCTCTGATTCCTGACCTCACAGAAAGTGAGCTCATCAGCTCTCATTGGCTTTTGGGCTGGGGGACCCTCCCCAGATTCTTCCCTTGGGGATTATTTCATTCCTTCGGTGCCAGAATTTCCCAGAATGGGGGATGGAGCTATGAGGGCAGAACCTCTCTTGTAGTCTTGCCTTCCCCTGCCCTTTTTAAATATGTTTTTATTTATTTTAAAGAGGAAGGGAGAGGGAGAGAGAGAAACATCAATGATGAGAGACTCATTGATTGGCTGCCTCCTGCACACCCCACACAGGATTGAGCCTGCAACCTGGGCCTGTGCCCTGACCAGGAATCAAACTGTGACCTCCTGGTTCATAGGTCAAAGCTCAACTACTGAGCCACCCTGGCTGCCCCCCCCTTTATATATATATATATATAATTTTTCACCTTTATCCCATTTCCACCATCATTGTGGTGGATTCTAGGAACATTGTAACCATGGCTCTGCAGCCCCCAACCAATGATGCTAATTTACTCCCCACTCCCAGGCACTGAAGCAGGCAGAAGGCCCCAGCACAGAAGGAATATGGGTCCTTATCCTCACCCAGAGAAACGCTGAACACCTCGTCCGAGGTACACATAAGCCCCCCCCCCCCCCCCCCC